>JANHGB010073906.1:0-48315 GCA_026283785.1 Coracopsis vasa
GGAAGCTGTCAAGGTACTGTGGGTGGCAGCCCATCTGCTGGGTCACCGCCTCCAGCCCAAGGAAGTTTCCATCTAGGCACTGATAAATGAGTGTCTGGAACCAGTGCCTCATCTTGGAGGAATCTATTAACTGACAAAGGCATTTTTAACCTTGTAGTAGGATTTTCAAAATGACATAAGGCAACTGTGCATTTAAAAATCATGGAATGTCTGTGATAGCTGGGAATTTAATGCTTTGAAATGTAATCTGTACTAAATTTGGTTTAATCTACGAGTGAGCTGAAGGGCTTATTATCAGGCTAGTTCGAAACTTTCTTATGTTACTCCTATCCACTCAGGATCCAAAATCTGAATTTAAAATGGCTGCATTTGATGTCTTTAACCCCTCAGTGCCACTCTAAGCTCTTTGTAGGGAGAAAAGTAAAACCACACACTAACCTGACTTAAGAGTCCACCCAGCTTTATTTACATTTACTTGTCTGGGATTTGAGCATATAATTTGCTAGGCACAGATGTGAAGTGGAAAACCTTCCCCATTGTGAGCTCCTGTGAGAACTCAGTAATTTGGTCTTTGCAGCTAGAACTTGAATCTGGTACCAAGTTATCCTGAAGTTTCCACTGAAACTAAGCTAATTCAGACAATAATCATTGAGCTTAGTAAAGGCAGTTAAATCATCCAAAGTTGACTTATGTCTTCAGAATAAAGTGTGGGGGACCAAAAAAGATTGGTTGTCTCCCTATTTAATTCTTTATGCCTACCTGTATAGAGCAGGCTTGCCCAGTTTGCTCAGTTTCGGTCTTACAGCATTTCTGATCCCCAGCCTGGATTGCCATTTTGCCAAATTGTACCTTTAAAAGTTTGAATTCATGTTAAAAGCTATGATTTTCTTGAAAATATAAAATAACACAACTAAAACTAATGTTCATCTTCATGGGGATATCAGACAGAAAAGTCCTCCTGAGGAGGTTTTGTCCACACTTAAATTTTCTTTTTTAATGTAATGGGAATCCAGGTTTGACAGGTACTTAAGAACGTGTAGTACAGATTGGGTGGGACAGTTTGCATGTTAAGGGTTTATGATTTCCTTCTCTAACTTGCTAATTTGAGCTTCTTACATGCAGATAGAGTGAGGAGAATAACAACCATAATGAGCTAGTTGAAAGGTTTATCAGGCCTCATGTCATGTCTCTAATAACGGGCAGTAGCAGATGGCAGCAGGGAGCAGTGTTAGAACAGGGCAAGTGCATACTGATACTTCCTCAGGTGTAATGTCCCAGCCTGTAGCGATCAGAGACTTGCAGAGGGAAGTACAACAGTACTGTGAAATTACTTTCTGATGTTACTCACCAGTAGCTATCACTTTTATAAATCCAGACATTTCAAAGAATATTCATGTATTGTGTTGATATAGCAAGACTATTTTTCTGTTCTTTCAGCAATGCTACTGTCACACATAAAATGTAGAGTATCAGGAGTTAGCTATACAGAATATATCCTCACTAGTTTGCACTGCATGTCAGGGTGAAAACAGGATTTTGATTCTAAAAGTAAATTAACAAAGATTTTATGTTTAAAAAGGCAAGGAAAAAATTGGCAAACCCTCTGCCTATCTATATTGATAGATAAACATAGTTAAAATTCATGAATGAAGCTTTCTAAATTTGCAACACTTTAAAGGAATTAATAATTGACTATATGGGCTAAGAAGCATCATTGTCCTCTGCTGTATGTTCAGCGTGCTCCTATAAACCCCTGTTGCTGCACCCGATTGCCTCTGTAATCAAGGAAGGTTACAGCTGAGCTCTACCACAGAACACAGAGTTGACCTTCACCAGCTATTGACATTGTTCTATGTTCTCCAATTGGTTTTGAAATCTAAAATTAAATATCTTTTGTGGGAAGACAGGAAATGTTTTGGTTTTCTATCTATTGACATGGATGGGGAGAGGGAGGCAGAGAAAATGCACAGAATTGCCACAACTATACAGCATTTGTTTGTTGAATTGTTATCATAAACATTTCAGGGTGCTTTCCTTTTGGTCATAATCTTTCCATTTGTGCATGCTGTGCATGCGTGACCAGCAAGGAAGAATGCATTCTAAACCAAATCTCAGCATGTCTCAGCAGGGAAAAAATGAAAAGGAGAGGAAAAGCAAAGAGAGAAAAAGATTATCAGCCAAGAATATTTAATGACACTTCAGAACAACATATAAAGGCCTTTCATGATAACTGTCCACTGTCTAGAAATGAGTCATTGGATATATAACATGTTGCAGTAACTAATCATATATCCTTTAGTTAGAAGTACTCATTTTCTCTGGCTACTGTGTTTACTAGAATAGATCCTTCTTGAATCTGACATGTTGCTGCAATACAATTCAGATCTGTTAATCAGTTACAGAAAGCTATACTGTGCACTGAAATGCTCTGTTATGCTTGCCTCATAAGCAGAAAGAGATCTCTCATTTCAAATTGCCCATAGGAGTGCCTGATCTCCAATGTCAGTTTGCATTGTCCATCATAAAGCGCAGCTGCTCATCACACCATCCTGAACAAGGCAAGAAAAATGCAGATTACTTGACAGGATCCACAAAGAGAGGATAGAGGTATAATTTCATTGACCTCTGAGCTGGTCTGATTTACATTAGCTGAAGTAATGTCCCTATTATTTTCTGTCACCTTAGGTCCAGTAAACCAAATGCTATGTCCCACATTGTGAAATGCTATGAAAACCTACATCCCAGCTTTTCCCAGTGTTGCAAAAGCAGAACAATCCTTTGCACGTGATTTTCGGTGAATATCCTGCTCTATTTTAAAATACCATTTATCCTGAGGACCTCTTTCATTGTACTGGGAATGGAACCTTTTCTTCAAAGGAAACAGGAATCCTATAGAGAATGGTAGAAGTGCAGAAACGGTATCTTTTTTTCCTAGAAAAAAGAAAAATCATGTGTAGGTTTTATTATTACAAATTACAGCCCAGTTATTTGTCTCGCCTCTCTGACAGATAAACTAGTGCTCAGCAGGAGCGAGTGCTGTAAATAATCAGTTTGCTATTTATACACTGAAATGGGAAACACATTTATGGCTAACAATAATAATTAGAAAACATTTATAAAAAGCTGCTGGGTTGTTATTTGGTGCCTCTGGAGTGAGCAGCTGTAAGAAAGCAAAAACAATCAGAGCAACTTCAGAGAGGCTGAGAATGGGTTCCATGAGCTTAAATTGTCAATAATAAAGATGTAACAGCTTCCAAGCAAATTAAAGTCTTGATGATGTTCCCATTTAAGTGAATTAGGCGTTAGACTAATTTTAATAAAAGTTGCCCTAAATGTTTAGAGTACTGATTTGAATACATGGAACAAAATTATTTGACACATGAAGAGTGTGTTATAACTCCCCTATTAGAAAGGCTAAAATAAATGTGGTGGGTTTTTTTTGTTTTTCCCTTAACTTGGTTTGCTGCAGGCTTTTCCTCTCTGGTATCCTAAACATTGACCTTGGTACTGACCTCATCTCCCAGCTCCTTTTCTTGTTTAGTCCTGCACCCAGGATTATAATTTCATTGGGGATTTCAACTTTGCATGATGTGCAAACGAGCCCTAACTTCCTTCCTTGTGTGGTTTATTAGCAAGGCTAATTTATTAATGGGGCTGCACAGTCACTGCCTGTTTTGTTCTACATTGTTGAAGCAGGGTTGTCATAGAACTGATCTGCTGCGAGAGAAAGTAATTCACATACACTGTCGTTCAGAGTAGGGTAGGGGTTTCATTTGTTCTGAATGTGCATGGCTCTGTTTCCTTTGCTGTGGCCAACTTCTTCAGGGGGTGGTAAGAGAACTCATGGTACTGAAGCAAAGTTCCTTGTTAATTTTTCCTCTCCGGGGTCTAGGTGGAAGGCAGGGAGAAGGGGAGAACAACCTGGGTCTGGGAGCACTGCTCAGTTCCTGCTTGGTTGTAATACTAACACGACCTTCCGCTCTACAGTGTCACCAGCATGCATGAAAATGCTGTAAGATTGTTGAAGCTGGAAGGAGCAGGAGAGACTAGGAGTGATGGGGTACATATCCTGAAAGGGGCTGACAGGATTTTGCTGCTAGGAGAGATATTTTACATAGGTGCCTGATTGTCACTGTGGACAAGAAGAGGACGCTGCTCTGAGGACTGGGTCATAAACTTGTTCCTGGTAGCATTTCAATCCATGGCCTTTCCTAATGAGTGATTTTTTAATTATGAAGCACTTATGGGCTCTGGTTTAGCTCTCATAAGATGTCTGTGATAATGGCAAAGATAGAGGTTGGACTTGGTCTTACAAGTCAGGTTACAAATCTTTCTTCTGGCCATTATCATTTTGTTATGATACTACAGAGAATGATTACTCCAGCAAGTCCAGTACTGTTTCATACTGAAATTAATGGTGCCTTGCCAATGTGTAAGGACAAGAAATTGTGTAATTTGATGTAAAGATCATTTCATGCAAGCAGCAGCAAGTAATGAGAATTACTAATGTTTAAAAGATCATACTTTAGGATTATCTGAATTAAACACATTCCTTGCTATTAATCTGTTTCTTCCTGCAAGTGCTTTACATACATTGTAGGACTTATGTGGTCAAATGTCTAAAAGTATCATACTATGAACATAGTTTTGTGAAACTTGGCTAATTTTTTTTCATCAAAATTTCTATGTCTGTACACATCAAGGAAAATTCCCCTTTCCCAAACAGTTCCTGGTAGATGCAGATGTCCACAAAGTAGTATTAGCCCACATATAGAACAGTATTGAATTTTATACACTTTAGATTCTGGTATGGATACTTTGTTGAAAAAGAACAGGCAAAAATTGTTCAATTAATTGATTTTTAGTAAGGCTCACAGCAGAGCTATCGTCTTACATCAACCAAATCTGACAGAGGAGTGGAGCTTTCACAAATACTACAAGCTTTTAAAAATCATTGGCTGGTAGGAAAGAAGCTATAGTAGGAACTCCAGTTTCAGTTGTCTTTGGTGTGATGGTGCATTAGTTGGTGCATCATTATTTATGCTACTCCTTACCTTATGAGGAAGTATGAGATAAAGAGGTGAGGGTAGGAAATTAAAATACTCTGTAAGGAAAGAGAGGTTATAGCAACATAAGGAAATTAACTCAGGTTACTATGATGAGGAAAGAGGTAGAACATACGATACAAATCCATAGCAGATCAACTTCATTAGTTCTATAGCTGAGGGAACAATTTATTTCCTTTCAAACAGTAGGTTGGTCTAAGTATTTGAAATAGTAGAACAACAAGCTCTGGGAGCTGGATTAACAAGTTTATTATAATCACGTAACAAGTTGCATTGTTTTATGTAGCACTAGGGGAAGTGACACACAGTAGAGGGGAAAAAAATATGGTCTAGGAGAATCTGGGTAACATACAGACGCACAGATATTAATGCTTGGGATGAAATTGGATGGTGAAAATAGAGAAGAGGAGGAGTAGGACTGGGCAAGCAATGAAACTGTAACTGGAAGAAATGTCACTGGTGGCTCAGCATTGTGTCCCTGGAGTGATGAATGAGATCAAAATATTTGATGGCTGAATAACTGAATAGCATGAAGTATATTCTCCTGTCAGTTTATGAATAAGAGAGGCAAAACCACAGAGTGATTCAGTACCTAAGTCATGATCCTGCTCCAGGTCTTTCTGTTGGAGAAATACCCCCACAACCCTCATATGTGAAGCTGGGGGTAACTAGCCTCCAAAGCTTGGAGATCCAAAATTAAGCAGTCCACATATCTTCCCGTAACTCCCTTCACAGGCATAGGAAAAACAAATAGGAGGAGGTGGGGCGATTTGACAGTTTCCCTACCCATCCATGCTGACTTATGTTGCTGTAACATTTATCTTAAAGTAGGTTTTATGGGTAAACAAAAATATAATAGTGGATTGCTCCTTCCATGCAACAGTGTTAGAAAATGTTATTAAGTATACTCCAGTTATTATTAGTTGGTTTATGTTAAAATAATAAGCAAGCCTAGGCAGAAATAGTGAAAATCACAATACACGGAAAAGAAAAAGACCCGAAGACCTCTGGAGGTGCAACCTCAACTAGTAGGACTAGTTTAAGGCTATGTTTACATGTTGTATAAACATCCCGTGTTTTCTGTGGATGAGCTGCAGCATTTGCAGCCTCCCATGATACAGTCACAGATCTCTGTGCTGTTTTGTGCTGTTGCTTTAGAGTTTCTTTGTAAAGCTGGTCACCTTTTAAATATCAAATATGAAATTGTACACATAAATACATATTAAATCTGCTTTACAATCTGAGATTGGTCCTTTATTTTGTTGTTGATTACTCTTAAAATGTAGCAGAATACTCAGCAAATCTGACCATCTCTTTTGTTATACTTCTTAAACTGTCAAAGACTTTTATCTTTTTTAAATAAGAAATATGATTGCAGATTTTTTTACACTGTCTAGGTCAAGAAAATTCTATGTTCAGTTTTTTGCCTCAACTGTTCACTCATACGAGAAAGAAATCCCATTTCATGGAAATCATTCAAAGCATTAATAATCTTGCTGCATCACTTTGCCTTCAAAATAAATAGCACAATATCCTTTTAATTATACATACACTGTGGCTTAAAAAGAGACAAGTGACAAAGAAAAATCTGCATGATAAAAGGTCCCTAAATTTGTAGCGTCTCTTGATCAAGACTTATTATGAAGCATTTACTGCACACTCCTTCCTTGCTTGCCTCTAAGCTGTCTTGAAACCCTGTTCCACTAACAGTGTCCAACTAAATCCAGTCAGAGCCACCACCACTTCTGTCACTGCACCATGGTTAAAAGCAGCCCTGCTGGGGCACGCCAAGTGAGGGGAACTAGAGCAAAACCAATCTCAAGTAGAAGCAAAGTTAGCCAAGCAAAACCAATCTCAAGTAGAAGCAAAGTTAGCCTGGAACATCATTCTTCTGCTCTTTCCATGATTCCCCTTCAGGACAGTAAACAGCACTTGTTTATTTTACAGATAAATAGATATTGTAGGCCCCCAATATCTGAAGGGGGCATACAAGGGTGCCAGAGAGCAACTCTTCATCAGAGACTGTAGTGATAGAAGAAGGGGTAATGGCTTCAAACTTGAGCATGGAAGATTTAGGCTAGGTGCAAGGAAGAATTTCTTTACTGTGAGGGTGGTGAGGCAGCTGGAACAGGTTGCCCAAGGAAATTATGAATGTTCCATCCCTGGCACTGTTCAAGGCCAGACTGCCTTGAGCAACTTGATCTAGTGTGAAGTGTCCCTGGCCATGGCAGGGGGTTGGAACTAGATGATCTTAAGGGCCTTTCCAACCCTAACCATTCTGTGATTCTATGATTATTACTCAGCGCTGTTGCAGTTATACAGCTTTTCTAGCAAGAAGAAAGTGTTTAGGAACAGCTCTTTGAATAGAAGTCCAAGCCTCGTTTCAATGGCTTGTTCAGGGCCTGTTAGAGTTGTGGAGGACTCTTATGTTTGGTGGAGGCTCCTTAATTTGTGAAATTTAATCACAGAATCGTTACGGTTGGAGGGGACCTCTGGAGATCATCTAGTCCAATTCCTCTGCCATGTGTGCTCTCAGGTGTCTCTCAGGTTTTCGTTGAGACTGCTCTGTCTTGGTTTTGACTCTATCTATAAATGCTATTTAAAGGCTGTTACCTTTTTGTTTTTTTTCCTAACAGTATCAAGGACAAAAATAAAGGTGAACTAATCCCCCCAGTAATGAAGGAAACTGTATCCTACCTAAAAAGAAAAGGTGAGTTTGGTGTCGAAAGAGGATGTGTCTTTTGAAACAAGGACAATAGTATGAAACTATGTAACAGTGCCTGATTCAGAAAGTTTACATCTACACAGGATATGTTTATATCTTGAAAACTTGAGTGGCAATTGGGCACTGCCTTGAGAGCATTCATGGGTAGGGAATACTTATCATCAGATTATTGTCCCATTATGAAAAAAAGCCAAAAACTTCTTGTCCTTTGGATTAATTAGGGAATAGCAAATGAGAGATATCTTGAATACACATCATCAACCTATATCATATTGTTAGTTATAAGTAGAACACCTAGTAAAAATCAATGAGAAGTTTCTGGGTTTTATAGGCCATAATAATTCACTGAAAAAACATGTTTTGCAGGAATAAGCCCAAAGTCCTCCCTTCCCAAAATATTTTTACTGGCATTTACAGACCTTTTGTCTGCAGTTCATAACTATAGTTAACATTATATAAAAATGCAGATTACAAAGACCCATATTTAAAATGGAAGCGTCCAAATCTGAGTTCCCTTTACCACCTTTGTGCACAGGGCAAAGAGAGAGTAGACTCAACCACTGGCCATACCACTGAGCTCCCCAGTGCATACCAGACCAACCTAAAAGGACCAAATATCAGGTTCTATCTGTAGGGTAAGTGCACTGTGTTCCCTACACAGGGGCAAAGACACATGCAGGGAGAAAGTCAGAGGCAAGGCTACAGTCTTGAAATTGCTTTTCCCAGGGTAATATGATTGTATGTTTTGATTCCTGATTTTTAAGGCAGTCACAGCAACATTTCCATAGCCCTTTGTGCTCCAAGGCCCCAGAGTTTCACAATTTGTTGCTACATCTTACAGTATATATACCTCTAGCCTAGGTACATTTATCTTACAGGTGATAGAGCAGAAACAGAGCATAACACAGTTATGTGTCTGGCACAACATTGCACAGTGGTAGAACTGGGAATGATTCATGAGATCCCTGAAAGAAAGGTGTGAATTTTTAATAGGTATGTCAAGTGAAGAAAATCAAAAGGTGTTTGGTTCAGTTATTTGAAGGGAAAAAAAAAAGAAACTTCAGTGGCATTTAATATGCCATTAAGTTTGGTTAATATTTGAACAAATTTTGAGGATCAGCATGATTTTTGTGAAGACAAAACCAGATGCAGGTCTCTGTATTTCTGTTAAATGAGTTTCATCTGAGATTTTTCCTCATTTAGAGAGCTATTTTAAAGTAAATTTTGGAGTAAATTGTATTTTTCTATAGACAGGCTCAGCCAAAATCTTTATCCCACATTCCCAATTCTTAATTTGCATCCCTCATCTGTCATTCTCAACAGGGTAAATTTTGCTTTCAGTATTCAAATAGTATGCATCATTGACCCCTGTTCATTTTAGCTATTGCCACTAGGGTTTGGCCTGGGTTTGAGTTTATTTGAACCTGAAGTGAGAAATTTCAAACTTTTTAAAAGCATGTGTTGAATACGCTTCACATTTGTGAGCACAAAGGGGAGAGCAAGCAAAACGCTGCTTCTCAGCTTTATTGCTGATTTTCAAGGGATGTCCTGGCTTCATTTAAATCAGTGCAAGATCATACTGATTTAAATGAGGATAAACTAGACGATGTCTTGCCATCATCACTAGGCTATGCTCCTTTATATTTTAGCTTTAACCCATGGTAAATAAATAACATTAAATAACTGCCCTTTTTATTTTTGTTTGACTTCATGTGCTGAGTGAAGCTCATTAATTACATGGATAGCAGAAAGAGAGAGACACATCCACTGCAGTGAATACCTGCTTACAGCTTGCAGGCAGTGGAGCATAGCATCTATATGGATACTTGTATACAGAACAGCTAGCTCCTCACCTCTTGAAACTGCTGATTTATCTTTAAAATACGTGCAGCAGCCAAGGCCAAGTACTGGAGTGGAGCTAGTTCTACTGTTAAAGGTATATACTGATCTACAGTAGGTGAAGAGTTTCTAATAGGCTTTTTTGAAGGCCTCTTGGTCCAAATATACGATTTCCACTCAAGCCCATAAAGCTGTTGGATGTGCTATTTCCAGACTGGTGCTAATGATGGAAACTTTGTAGGTGTAGCTTGTGTCAAATATTATGGTTGGATACAGGGAATGTAAATAGTTCACTACTAAGAATGTTGAAGGCAAGTGACAGGCAGCTTGAGACAATCCTTGTAATTATAATTGTAAGTGGATAATTAGAGCTTGTGTAGTGTATCAGTGCAGGCCCCATCTGCAGATGAAAGCCAGACTTTTTTGTGGTTTAAATTGTTACGAAACAATCATCCTTACATATATTTAGCTTATCTTAATAGGTAAATACCTCTTCTTCACTAATCACAGGAGTCAAGAGAGCTAAAATGAGGATGGATCTGTACTAACATCATTGTTTCTCACAGCTGTAATTGTTTAGAAATTGAACAAAAATATAGTCACTAAAATGTTAATTGATTTAAATTTTTGGCTGTACTTAAGAGGAGTGCTATGCATATCTAGCACTTTCTTGGACCTGTTTAAAGATTTTAAGGAAATAGAAGGTTTATGGCCATCATTATATTGTGTTAGTGACCAGTAACTGGCAGTTCTTGCACTGATCTGACACAAAACCTCCATGTCTTGCTTTTGTTCTTTTCTCGGTGTTTTGTTTCATCAGTATTGAACCAATCCCATGCTTTTCTCTGTCAACAATTGCTGAGTCCAGCTCAGGTACCCACAGTTTTCTGAAGCAGCAACATCAATTGCACAGTACTAGGGAAAAATAGCAAGTTTTAGCTCTCACAGTTGTGATAAAAAAGGGTTTGCTTGACATTGTCGTTGCAAAATTTCTCCTAGAAGAAATGTTTGTTATTCTGAAAGCAGTAATCATACTTGGGATTTCTCCAAACTTCATCTCTTTTTTTGGCTAAAATTTCATCTGTTCAGTGCAGTATCAGCACAGTTTGTAAAGGATACTCTCTGAGGAAACCTGATAATACTTCTGAACAAAGCTCTTGTCCTACTTTATGTGTCTATGCAATTCAGGTGGCATGGCCACTGATACCTAGTCCAGCCCATGCACTTGCTAGCCAGACTGTCTCTTTTTTCTTTCCCCAGCTGTCTGTCCTGTGTCCCCAGGAAGTAAGGGCATTTTCCAGCCAAGCCCAGGTTTGCTCAGAGCTGTCATATTCCCT
This sequence comes from Coracopsis vasa, assembly GCA_026283785.1. Taxonomy (NCBI): domain Eukaryota; kingdom Metazoa; phylum Chordata; class Aves; order Psittaciformes; family Psittacidae; genus Coracopsis; species Coracopsis vasa. The sequence goes on from JANHGB010073906.1 coordinate 10,968, forward strand.
ATCATAAAGAGATCTTCACAAACCAGATTTCTAAGAAGATGGCTTGTCAGGTAGAGTGTTTTCTGACATTCTCAGCCAGCTGATGCTTGAAAGCCAAGTACCTGCCATGCCAAGGCTGTTAAGCAGTAGGTGATAGACATGCATTTTTTTGCACTTGATTATAAGTGTGCAGGTATCTGTTGTACCTGCTGTCTGCTATGATTTTAACTCTTTCTCTAAATCTGGAATATCTCAATTCTGCCATCAGCTGCAGTGAGTGTCGGTTCCCGTGCTGACAGCCCCGGGAGGCTGACTGGCAGCATTCTTTGCACTCCAGACGCAGCCATGAGCACAGTGAAAGCTTCAGATCATCTTCCGGAAGTGACAAAAATTCACTGTCATTACCCTATTCCATTTGATTTTGGCATAGTTTTCAGCCTTGCAGAATTAGAAGGGAGTGGGTTTTGGTTTTCACCCTAGGTGCAGTATTTCCACTTCTTCTCATTGCTACATTTTCACATCTATTTACCTGAAAACGGTTTCTGAAACTGACTTGGATCACAAAAGCTTCTGCAAAATCATGCTTCATCAACAGGATTAATATTCCTTGAAACATCAAAGACCCTCTGACATCTGTTAAGTCCATTCTCTACAGCTCAAGCTCTTATTTCTTGAACAGATCTGATGCAGGAGCTGTGGTGACATTCAAGCTAGGCACCAGCCTGCAATAGTATGCTGTCAGGCTAAGGAAACTTTCAGTCTCTAAAGTTCACCCAGCCGTCTCCATCTTAATGACTCCAATCCCTTTGACAGATTGCTTCATATCATAATTTTCCTTCTTGAGGTTTAAATTTTCTGCCTTAGTTTCAGACAACACTGTTTACAGAAGTGTTCTTCCCTGTGTGGAAGCATCCTTATCTGTACAAATGAGCCCAAACTCCCCTTTTTGTACTGAGTTATTGAGTGGGTTCTGACAGTTGCAAGCATGTCCTCATTCCCAACAGCCAAATCAACGTTATGACAGTAAGTGTGGGGTTCTTCCTCATATATTTATCTGAGCAAGGTAACTCTCACTGGATCCAGTAAGTCACTTGGTACCTTAACAGAGACTAAAGAATCCACTGTAAGCAGATACTACATCTGTACTACATAAATGAGCTCTATTATGGCTGATGCTTCAGACACTATTACAATAAACACAACAAACTAAGTTTCTTAATTTCTATAATAACTTTCAGGTTATTTTTTCAAGAAAGGAAGAGAAAGTAGCCATTTCACCACTGTCACTCTAGCTCCACTTTACAGTGAAAAAATATTTTTAAAGTTTTTAATACAAAATTTTAAAAATGTTTAATTTCAGTTCATGCTAACCTTCACAGGGAGGAATTGGTTTCCTAAAAAATGGGTTCTGAGTATCTGAGAAAGTCATCAGCTCGTTAAGACTAAACCTCAGAGTCCATCTTCTGAACCAAACCAGGGAAATCACCTTAATTCAGAAGTAAGGTGTTGATATCATCCTGAACCCAATTGATTATTTAGTCAGTTCAAAGCTGAAGGACCGATTTAACATAGCATATTTGTGGCTAGTTCATCATAGTAACCAGCAAACCAGAGGACATTTTTTTCTACACTGAGCCTCAAAACCACAACCAGTTCCTCTCTCTAGTTTATAAATGCAAGGCTTGACTTGCACTAAATAAGGTATTTTTTCTGTACCACCTTATGTCTACCATGCCATGAGAAATTACCTTGCTTAATTAAATATTCACTCTCTTGTCAGAACAATTCATAAGTGTTTCTAATCTGGTGTCATTCCTTTGGCAGTAATGATCTTGATGCTTTGCTTACAGGCTCTTTTCTCCAAGAGGCCCAACTTATGCCACGAGGTAGTAATTTTCTTTCCCTGGTTAATATGTTCTCACATGTCCTCAGTCTTTCCTTTGTGTGGAAGTGAGACTGTAAATGTGGGCTGTTGCTTCAAACCAACTTTTCTGTAAGGCCATGCTATGGAGGATGTATCTTTTCTTTGTATGGCTTCCGTAATGCTTAAGGGACAGGTTTGTGTGAGTGGCTGAAGCTGCTGGTGCTGCCTACACCAACCCATCAGGGCAGAGAAGGGCCTGCTCTCTTCAGAGTGCCCAGCCTCTGAGGCAGTTGTATCTATCATAGCATTTAGGATTCAGAAATGTGCTTCTACTTTTAAACTCAAGTAAGATGTCAGAGCAGAAGTTCCCATTTGTGTCTTTTACTTACACGTGTCTCTTCCTAGAAAAGCATATTACAAATTGGATATAAAGTACTGTGATTAATTAAAAGCTAGGTAGTGTATGACTGATGGTTTTGGTGTTTGTTTAGTCAGTAATTAGTTTAGTTAGTCATTTGTTTAGTTAGTTCAGTTCACCACGCTCTCTTAGTTTTTAAACTCTGACCTGCAATTTGGGTGTACTAACTGATGCACACTAAAAGTAAAACTGCCTGGCAACATTCATATTTTGTTAGCAAACCCCCAAACATCTGGAGGTTAGGTGACAGCTTTTAAGGGAATTATTTGATTCATTATGGTGGGTATAAACTGCACTATTTATACCTGCATGAAAATGTCAGATTACAAGCAGCAGGAATGTTGCTCAAGTCTATCTCAAATAGTAATACACTGTAATTTGTGTTGGTCATGAAAAATGCCAATTTGAAATATAGAAATAGGGTTATTATTGTTAATGTATATTATGTTTTCAAGAGTATGGCCAAAGGTATAAATGAAATGTTTGTCTGTGGTTTAAACAATTTAAAACAAAAGCTAAATTTATGCAATTATTACTAAAATTTCCAAAATTTGATAACATTTGCATTCTACGGAATGGCAGTATATGGAAACAACTACAAAAAAATTGCATAGAGAACTGATTACTAAAGAGACTGTGTGAGATCAGCAGCAGCTCAGAAGTAATGGAACAATAAACTCATGGTGAAGGAATCACACTACAGAATTATAAAACAGGAAAGATAACTGTCCCCTATAGGGAAATTATCTTGCAGTAGCCCCCATTGCCAAGTCTTTCTCTCTTACCTCATCTCTTTTGTTGACTGGGCGTGCTTTGCAGCACAATTTTTGTTCAACATTGTCTCGTGGTACCACAGGAAAACCCTCGGCAATGACTAAGACTTCAAAATGGAATGGTAATAACCATGCTATAGAAGTTTAATGATAAAGTAAAAAAATATCCTATGGTATGATTATAGTGACAACTAAAGCTGTCCTTTATCTGTTCAATAGCAGAAGCAGTGGTAAACATGATTAATCTTTCCTCCTCATCCCCTCCATGAAGCACAACAAATCTTGCTGATGGAGAAAGTTTTGGTTCCATTTTTTAATGTGAATGAATACATTGTGGTGGTGATAGTCAGAACAGGTAGAGATGGATGGTTATGCATCCTGAATAGGTTTGGATTGCTGCAGCTTAGCGAGTTTTCCTCCTGGCCTCCACATCTTGTGATCAATCAAATACCTTTTAAAAATGCAACACTGGGAAAGCCTGACATGGGCCATATAAACAAGTCTGAGTTCTTGGCTCTTTTGTTTTCATATGAATGTTTTTACCTAGGGTTCATGGAGATGAGATAAATCCCAAGCCTGGTTTGTGTGCCATCAAATAAAAATGAACCTTGTAATAAGCAGTTTGTGGTTTTGGTGCTCAGGCATTGTAAATAAATTATGTTCAGAGGTGCCAAGTGTAAACTGGGAATATTCATTCATAAATCCAAAGGCTAGAAACTACACCATTCAAAACTACAAGGACACAAATACATTTTGGATTCTTTGGAGGATGCACAGTTCTGCATTCTTGCTGCAGCTCAGCTTTTCAGTAGAGCTGGAACTGTCTGTTCTCTTCCTCTCTGCCCTTGATCTTCCGTGTTCCTTCTTGCACTGCAAATCATCTTTACAGAGTACAGACATCACACTCACTTGTAATGTATTCTAGCTTTAAAAAAAACCCAAAAAAACCCCAAAAAACCAACCACACACCCCCTAAAAAAAAAAAAACAACAAAAAAACCACAACAAAACTCAAATTTGACCTAAACATAAAAATTCACAATTAAAATATGCTATAAACTCATGAGCCCTCATATGAGAAATAAATTATTTCTAATTCTTAAAAAGGAATCTTACTAGAATTACGTAATCTGCAAGAAGATGTCTAAATCACTTGTATTAATGAGAAAGATGATCTCTTTCAAATCAGGATGGACGCTTCCTGAGACTTGGCAGGACTTGGCAGTGAAAAGAAACATTTCCAAACTCAGTTTGGGACAGAAGGAATTTAGATGCTCACTCTGCTTTTTCTCTTCTGAAAGCAGACAAATTAGCAAAGGTTTTTGGTGCCAGCAACCCTCAAATCAGGGATGATTGAAAGAAAAAGAATGTAATTTTCTCATCTCCCTTCCTCTGACAAGTTTGCAGCGATGTGACAGCATGTGTTGCTTTAATTTATCTTTATCAGTTTTGATTTTCTGTGTCTTTCCTTTGGGACAACTGATTGGGGGGGCATAAGGGGGTTAAGTATTTTTAGCAACAGTTTATTAACTCAGAATGTGACAAAGTTGTGTCATTGTACTGTGAAATTTTGTCTACTGTGGTAAAAACTATCTTATTTCAATGTGGAATGAATTGCCTGCCTGTTTTCATTTATGATTACTGACATTGAAATAATTACTCAGTTAAGTTCTCAATCACAGAATCATTTTTCATTGAATACAGATGGCTCCCTCACTAGTCACACACTGTGTTTTCCCCACATTTAATATTTAAAATAAAATTTCACTCTTTTTGGTCTGGTGAGTTTAGTGAAAGATAGCAAAAATGCATGCTATCTATCTATCTATCTGTCTGTCTATCTATCTATCTAGCTAGCTAGCTATCTGTCTTTTTTTGGTGAGAGCAGGGAGCAGTTTGTGCTGATTTGTGTGGGGCTCTGCAGCATTGGTAGAGTATATGAGTGACACACAGCTGCATGTTTATCAGAATTGGAAAGCCCATGTCAGTCATCCTCTAGCAGTGTTCTGGCAAGCACTGCTGCTCCAGGGTTGGTATTCTGTATGGACAGTGTTACCCATGCTATAAATGGCAAAATAGTTCAAGTCATACACGCACACAAATTCACTTTAAAGAGACAGCTGACATGAGTCATGCTGTAAATGGGATTTGATTGAAAAACACTACTAACAAAAATTAAATGGCCTACTTCAAAATGATGTTTTTAGGAGGACAAAACTGAATACTTTGAGCTGTAATGACCAGGATTATCCTTAGCCTTTTTTGTTTCCTCATCCCATAACTCTGGTAGCTCTAGCATGAATTTTGTCTGCAAAAGGAAGACAAAGGGATTCATTTTGTTTTAGTGTGGGCCCCTTGTGTTAGCTTAATTATGGTAGTTCCAAGAAGTAGCTTTTTTTCTCTAGTGTCTGAAAAAGGAGAGACAAGATTGAAGAAAATATTTCCTGACTGTGTATAAGGCTGTGTATTTATCCATCACAGTGGAATAACCTATGAGAGGCTTCAAGTCACTTTCCTCCTTCCCATTCCTTATTATAAGATCACAGTTGGGGGCATATGCTAATACTGTTCAGGTTATGTGACATGGGAAATGCCATCATGTTTTCAGGTAGCTTTTCCCTGCCCTACATAAAAACAAAGAAAGCACTGAAAGCAATTAATACACTTAACAGACTTCCAAAAAAAAGTATCCTTCTAAGTTCATACACATCGCAGAATTCAGGAAAATATATTGCAAAAGGACTGTCTCTGGATCCAGGCTCATCGTTTTCTCCCTTCAGTAGCATAACTGCTGTTGACTCATATTTCTCTTTACGAGTAGGCTGAAGTTATGACCTATACTTTATTTTAAAATTGCTATATTATTTTCTGGTCTGAGTGTCTGTTATGCAAAAAAAGAGGTGGCTCTTTTGCTATTATGGTTCTTTTACTTTAGAAGAAGAACATAGCTTTTTCTTTTTCCTGAAGAATTGCAGTAACTTTTATTTAATTACTGTCATGTCATTGGGGTAGGTTGCCCACAAATCTAAGAAGGATTGGAGATATCTGCTTTGGTAGTTGGCTTGTTGCCACCTGTGATCAAACAAATTGCTGTGTATTGATTCATTTCAGCTGACATGGTAAATGAATTCTGGAAGAAGCACAGATATTGCCTGTATCCCAGATTTCTGCAGATGAGGATAAAAGTTGCTTTTGTCTTCTCTCAAAAATATACCCAGGAAGAGCTTAATGTTATGTGCCATTACAGTAACATTGATGGGATGCAGGGCCAGAGAAGTACAGCTGCTGTCTGTGCTACAGATTAATGTCTTTAATTAGACTCTTGAAAGCTTAGCCAATAACGGCATAAACATGTTAAAAATTGATATTTATTACATTGTAGTTTATACAGTGAGATTCACATCAGATTAGAACATTAACTATTAACCTAATTCCTGCAAACCGAATTGCGAGCGTTTATGATGTCCTTTTTCTGAAAAACTTGTTTCTACAGAAACCTTTAGGCTTAGTCCACTGACAGCCAGCATAAAATTCTACAAATTCTCAGGAAATTATTGTTGTTCATGTTTGCTGAGGGCAATGCCTTGACGAGCTAGCTGTTCACAGCTGCCCCTTCCAAAGCCATGTCTTTAGACAGGTGGCACTATAAATCTAATGGAACAATTTTACTATGGTGATGCTATTTTGCTGTAACTTTATTCACCTGAAACATGATCTGATCTGATCTGGAATAAAGCAAGCGGTCAAATAGATCAAAATTATTGTCCATTTGGTTCCTTTAGTCACCACACATGTCCTTCTTAGATGCTGTAGTTTGAGAAGTCATACTCCTTCTAGTACTGAATGCATGGGCTGAAGTTTTAGTATTCAACCTGGAATTTAACAGGCAAGGGTGTGAATGCTTAGAAAGTAACTAGGAGCTGTTTTCAGCTAAACTCCAGCTAATCCTCTAAATCTGGTCAGCAGAGCACTTTCAGGTAGAGCTTGGGGTTCTTTGCAAAAGCCTTTCAAACAAGTCTATGAAAATCTACATGAGTAGTACATTATCAATTCTTTTAGTATATTGATCTAAATTCATATCAACAGTGCTAAGTGCTATTCTGCAAGGAATGGGTTCGTTAAGGAATTTTGTATGTATTTACTATTTTTTCATATATAAAATACAAATGCAACTTAGTTGAATTTACAAGAATGACTGAATATCTTTCATTAATGTATGACTCAAAATTTTTATAGAGCACCATGAATATTCTTCATCATGCAAATAGATGTATGTGTACTTTAGCTGAAATACATAAACGCTGATTTCAGTCTGGCTACTTACCTGCTGAAAGATAAGCATGAAAAACTAAAAAAGACAATCTGATCTTCTACACTGATATGAAGAAACATACCACAGTCCCTCTAAGTCATTGGGTTGTCTGCCGTGCTTCTTAAAATGTCAACAATTTTATGTTTTGTCAGACCAGCATAGGCTAGTATTTTATATTGCTCTGCTTCCAATAGGAATCTCCAATTCAGGCTACATGTGAGCCAAACTGCATTACCTGCTGAGTGGTAGGAACAGCACAAATTGGTGAGAAGGAGAGAGAGAGGGAAATGGGGATTTTACCAAACTAAAAGGCAAGAAGTGTAACCCAGGTCTCAAGAAAAGTAACGCTTCTTGTCCCAGTCCTGTTCTGCATAATCATTCAGATAAATAACTTACCTTGAAGGTTGTTGTCCAAATTAGATCCTTGATTGGGTGCAATTTATTAACATTTTTCCTCTGTAGCTGAAGTCAGATTTTGGTTAGTCCACAACAGGAGATTTATGATAAATATTTCATAAGTGCCTCAAGACTAGAATCAGATACTTCAAAATACCATGGGCAGGCAGAGTGCTAACTCCCACTGGCTTCCAGAGAGAGGTGAAAGGAGCAATGGTCTGCCCCAAGCTACCTTTACACTGAGGAGGCCAGTGCACCTCCCATGGTAAGAAATACGCTCTCTCATCCTAAGAGGCTATGAAATATTCTCTAGCCTAAAGGATCTTGTCTTGCCCACTGGCAGAAGAGGGAGCCTACAGAATCTTTACAAATTCCCTTTCTAGCTTGCTAAAGGTTTAAAGCAAGAAGAATAGCAGATTTACAGGTGTGGTTTGGTGCTCAGTTTTTCAGATACACTGAGTTAGGGTGGTTATATAAAAAAAAAGGTATAAATCTAAATTTCTTGTTTCTAAGTCATTAGGTGCAATTGAAAGCTACTTTTGATGAAAAATTATAGTTGGCAAGACACTCTAAAACATTTAAGGAAAGTTGGTATTATTTCTATGTGACAAATTAAAGAAAGTGCTGTAGGCAGTGCTGAAACATGATTTGATCCAACTTTCTATTCTCAAGGACTTTATTTCCAAAAAATGAGTGTATCACTCTGTTCTGCTTTCAAATGAGCCTATAGAGAAAAACAAGAGAGTGACAGCTTCTACAGACAAGACCTGCATTAATTGTTTTGCAGGACTACAAGTAGAGGGCCTCTTCAGAAGGTCAGCCAGCATCCAGACTATCAAAGATGTTCAGAAACTCTACAATCAGGGTAAGCTATCATCGTACCATCACTAGTAATAGCGTGAGGGCTTTATTGATCTTAGTTTTGTTGGTGAAGCGGAAATGCTACCTTTCTTATAATTAATCACAAAAACCTTTGTAACATAGAATAATAAGAGCACTAGTACAGAAACCTGAAAGACAGCAATAGGCACCTAATGCTTACTGAATAGCAAGTCATCAGTTGATGTCAGGCCAGAGCTTACAATATTTATAGCAGCTAATGAATGATAAGGTAAAAGTCAAAAATGGTCCTTTTTTTCCCAGAACATTAATATTGCCTCTTTTCACTATACTGTAGTTACAAAGTACAATATCCCTGTCATTTTGCCTCTGGTGTTTTTTCCATGGTTATGGCAAGGAAATATAATTTTACCTAATTTATGAAATACAGTGAAGTAATTTTGAAAGTCACTGACTTCCCTATGAAGTCATTTTATGAAATGCCTTTATGGGGAAAATCTCTTATAAAAAGATTAATAAAACTCTATGAAAAATACAAAATAAAATCCCAGGAGTTTAGCAGCAGACAGCCAAGAGGTTTTCTGTTCAAAATGTACAGTTTTTAACAGTGAAACAGTTTTTAAGCAGTAGTTTAAAGAAAAAGTAAAACATATGATTGAACACCATTTTTTCTTCTTTTTCTCCTTTAAGGCAAGTCTGTGAATTTTGATGATTATCAAGATATCCATATTCCTGCTGTTATCCTAAAGACTTTCCTTAGGGAACTTCCTCAGCCATTGCTAACATTTGAGTGTTATGATCATATCATTGGAATAACAAGTAAGTATAAATAAGTTTTAGAAAAATTTACATAGCAAGTTGAAGTGGACCAGGCTAATGCATAATCACTGCTGTTTGGTAACCATGTCACAGTTGTGGGTATATAATATTGTCAGTGCTTCAGTGCTGCCATGGATGGACAACCTCATAATCTGTGCCAGAGCAAAGTGGTCAGGCTTACAAAGACCCTTTCTGCCTTTTACAAGGTTTAGTGGTTTATCTGTATATCATGCTGTACTATTAAGAATCGGATCAGACTTCTCACTGCAAGGGCTCCATTTTTATGTCATGGCACAGCGCTGAGTCAGTCTCAGTGATGCAGATTATGTCAAAGCAGCTTTAGCAGGATTGGCAGAATTGTGGAAACAAAATTTTTTGGAGGAGATTGTTTTTATTGCAGCTATCCCCATGGGATAACATATTGGGGAAGAAAGAAGGCATTGATTACCTAAAGATCTGGCACCACATGAAACTATGAATTATAAAGCTTCAATTATGTGGCCTTTGTCAGAGACTAGACTTTACAATGCTGGCAGGGTAACCCCGTAACACATGGGGCTTGAATATCTGAGATCCCAGAATATCGGGGGATTAGTACCTAGTACTTGTAGAGACTGGTATTTTGCCATCCAGGCAATACAAAGCCTAGCAGGGAACCCATAGGGCTCCCACTCACAACTCACAAGCATGCATTTTCCCCAAACCTGCTTTTTGAGGAAATTGTATCTAAATGGAGTATGGCTTCCAACAGAGTCTGTTAGCGTACCTCTTGGTAACCATGGACTGATGCTATTCAAAGTGTAGGTAATCATCACTTGTAATGACTGTTGCTGTTGGGGCAGGGCACTAAAATAATTCAGACTAGGGATAAATCTCAATTGCTACATGTTTGTAAAGTGTGGAAGTGCAGTAAGTATGCTGTAGCTAGGTATACTGTATTCTAGGAAAATTTCTTATACTGTGCCCAAATAAATACAAAGATAGAAGGAAGAAATTCTTCACTATGAGGGTGGTGAGGCACTGGCACAGGTTGCCCAGAGAAGCTGTGGCTGCCCCATCCCTAGAAGTGTTCAAGGTCAGGTTAGACAGGGCTTCGAGCAACCTGGTCTAGCAGAAGGTTTCCCTGCCCATGGCAGGGGGTTGGAACTAAATGACTTTTAAGGTCCCTTCCAACCTGAACTGTTCTGTGATTGGGCTTTCTTGCTATGAAGTGTGATGTCCACTATCTTTTCTTGATGCTGTAGTGATATCCTGTAAAAGATCTTAAGCTTGAATACAGTGCAGAAGGGAGCTTTGAAGATGTGTGATTGCAGACAGCTGTCATGTGATGATTTGGAAATTCTTATTCTGTCTTCCGGAAGACATTAGAGCAGTGTTGTGATGTATCTATTACAACTCTTAACCTGCAAACCCAGGAACAGAGTATCTCTGCTTTCCAGTACTTTGAAATCATGGTGAAACTTTTTTCTTGAGTGTCTTCTATGAAACATGTTTTTAAAGAGTTATTGATGGGATCTGTGAAATAAATTAGCTGAGTGATTGAAAAATTAATAAAATCCTGAAGCTTCTAATTGTCAAATAACTTCTTTGGTCATGAAAACCGCTAACAAGAGTTCCTTTAGCCAGTATGCTAAACTTCCTGCATTATTTACTCTGCAGAAGGTTGACCAAAAAAAATATTTGGCTCAGATTATTGTGCTTTATGGGAACTGGTAGCTTTGCAGTAGGAAAAATGTTAACACGGCTCACCATAGTATAGCTTCATGTATTTAATTCAGAGCATAAGGGAACATTTAACATGCTGGAAGTTTGTGCATGCGCACATTCTTAGGCACGCCTCTAGCTGTGTCAGGGAGAAAGAAATGCAACAAATGTAGAAAAACCATCAGAACAGATGGGCTGGTTAGGTCAGGGATGATCAGACCTTTTTCCAAATTGGTGTTAAACTTTCAGTACTAAAATAATCACAATATTGTTCAGAAAAAAAAAAGACACTTGGTACAGCATTTGAAATATAGTCCAGAGTTAGTATAATTCTCACCCAGACTGTCTACATGGTGCAGAGAGTTTGGGGTCCAGTTCTGGTTTTGCCCACCTGTAGAAATGGGTTAATGAAAGTGCTTAGGTTCATCTCTAGAAAATTCTTACCCACTCAAGTGACTTTCTAATAAATGTTTGCCAAGACAGAAGAGTTTCCTTCAGAATCATAAAAGTGTTTTTAAAGTTAGCAAAGTGCCAGAAGAGTGTTTTGGGCAGGACTATGTCTCAGCAAGAATAAAATCAAAGCATAAAAAGTAGATGTCTGGATTCAGTATGTAGAGGGATAATGGGATTCAAATCAAGACCTTTGAAAGTCCTCTCTAGCAAATAAATTATTTTGGCTATTTCACTGAATCAATACTCTGGAAGTTAGTCTTAGCCAGATATATGATAATACAAAATAAGATAGGGACATTCAAAGGGATAACCCTAACTGTTACTGTGGTTGTGGAGGTCAGTAGAGCTGAGTTTTGTGGTCAGTTTTGCAGACAGCTATCTAAAGTAATTCCAACAGATATAAGGTATTATTTCTGGTAATATTTTGATGTTTTGGAGTTAAGATTGAACTGACTTTGACATTGCAGGTGTGGAGAGCAGTTTACGAGTCACCAGATGTAAACAAATCATTCAAGGACTTCCTGAGCACAATTACGTTGTTCTGAAGTACCTGATATGCTTCCTTCATCTGGTGAGTATAAGCAACATTTCCAAAATAGCACTGGTCTTCTATTTCCAAATCTGTTCTTGTTAATGCAACATGGGATATCTCCACAGGAAATAAAACTGAGTAGTTTAGAAAAGATGGTGAGGTTGTTGTGCAGTACTTGCCAATGGAATGAACTCCAGATGCAGAGCCCTCCAGTTCTAGTAAAAGTTAGTGCTAAACAGTGATCTGGCCATCCCTTCCCCATGAAATTCTTTGAATGTAATGAAAACTACTGGGTAAATTTTAGCAGAACTCTGCCTGCACTGGAATATTTAAAGTCCTGTCCTCTCCACTCCACAAATCTATGTTTTTATTGATTCAGGTTTGGGGTTTTTTCCTATTTGGGAGTGGAAAAAAAAAAAAGTCTGAAAAAATGGTTGTGTAATTTTTGATGTCAGAGAAAAATCAGGTGAAATCACCTTTTTCTCCAAAGTATAAATCTTGGGCAATTAAAACAACAAATAGATCAGTGTCGTTTTAGAAAATGGCAGAAATATTGATGAGCTTTAGAGCAACAGTCAGCAAAATATTTTATATTAAACCTTACAAATAACATTTTGCTATTTAAAATAGCCTTTCATTCTGTAATTTAATACAGTGTTAAATGAAAAACTTCAAACATGCCATTTTGCAAAGATTTTTGGTATGATTCAGGTTAATAAAATTATGTATCTTTTGTCCTACATTTTGATTTGTTAATTTTCTTTTTTATCCCAGTTTTTGGAATCCCTGCAAGTAAGGGTTTGGGGAAAACCCATTACAAACAGTTCTACAGTTAGCCTAGTGACATCCTTTTGTTGCCAGTTTATGTGCAGGAAAAGATAGTAATTTCCCTTCCTTCTGCCTTATCCAATGCATTGCCTCCTCTAGATTGCATTTTCCAAATTCAGATGCCTAAAACTGATGATCATGGTGTAGCTGACACCTAAATAAAGTGATCTGGCTTTCAGAAGTCCTAATCACCCACCAAAGCAATGTATGTGGAATGAGGCCGATTTTCACCAGTGAAGAAATTAGCCCTCAGTTACTGTTCTTAGGCTACAATCATGTTTTCCATGTTCTAGTCAATAGCATATATCAGAAACAAGTACATTTAATCCCTTTTTCTATCAAAATACTAGAGAAAAGCAAAATTAAAGGAAACACATTGATACACCCTCACTCAGACAGCACTTGCAAGGTTTCTATAATACCCACATGTTCGTTTACTGTTGCTTAGCTGAACTCTAATGCTATTAAGGAAACACTCATGTCATTTGCTATTATTTTAGCAACTATATCTGTCCTCAGTGTTATGAATTGTGTAAGTGACTTTATTCCAATAATAGATGCACCATCTCATGCACTTCTTAAGAGCTGAGCACTTGAGGTGTTAATGAGGTGTGCAAAAGCACTACATAGTGTTTTCTGTAATTGGGCAACAGAACATAGCATTATTTTTGAGTATGCCTTGTTAGGTAAAGCACAGCATCAAGTTGATACTAGTGCTCAGATCTGCAATTTTTGCTGATCCATGACTTTTCATCCTTAATATCTCAGGGAATATTTGCATTTGGAAAGGTCAAGGGAACGTGAAACAATCTAGGAGCTAGAGATTTCTATTCATTGCAGATTGGTGTGCTGCACAAGCTGCCACAATTCAAACTTTAACAGACCAATCTACCAATAATCCTAGTTTTTACCTGCAAGCTTCAACCTTCTTACATTTAAGAGGCAATTTAATTCTTTCATGAGCTCAACCTTGAGTAGTGCAAGAGGTACTTGTGGTAATTTCATGAAGTGGGATGAATTGTAATCACTAGACGCAGGTTTTGAACACTCCAAGTTTGATACAGGCTTATGGGAGACGGGGGAAAAAAAATCCCTATTTTCTCTGGAGTTTCAACCCCCTTACTTAATGAAACAGCTTGTTCTAGTCCAAGGAGCTTGGAGCTGCAGTAGTGCTAGAGACAGTGCTACTCCTACAGAAGTAACAGACTTGAATTTAAGAAATAGGTCCAAATTCTTTAACCTTAGATTAGCAGTGATTTTGCCGGCTATTAGCCCTGTGAAAGGTATAAGCTGCCCATCTCCACTTTGCAGTGCATCTGATCGCTAGAGAGGGATTTGCAGTGGACTCTTGGAGCTGCAGTGGACTGGGGTCCTTTGACAGAATTGGGCAACCAGGAGCAAGAGAGAAAACAAAGGCCATTTTCACAAGTCAGTCCCTGAATTATCTGTAAAAAATGTCAGTGCTTGCTAAGCTGATTTCTCAAAAGATGGGTGTGCAAGCGTTTGTGTTCCACAAGCCCTGTGTTGCACATGCAGTGGATTTATGAATGCACATTCAAACTTTAAGGGCTCAAAGAAGCCTTCTTGCAAATCATTTGGCAAAGCAGTCAGAGAGCTAGTTATTGAGTTCTGAAGCCAGAAACCATTTAGTAGAAAACTGTAATTGTACTTTCCACAACACTCTAAGGCTAAATAATCAGGAATGTTTGTAGACACAATAATACAATTTAGATTGTGGTTTTATAGCTCTGTCTTTGGTTTTGGTACCAGCTGATACAGCCCCCCTTCTCCACTTACACACTTTCCCTCTCTGCTGCTTATTTCTGCCCCTGCAGTCATGCCTGATGCAGGGGAAGGGAGGCTGCGTTGGCTGGAAGAACCACTGCAAAAACCTGCCAAATTCAAAATGTTAGACTTGGACCAACTAGAAGAAATATACAAGGTTTTGGGGCCCACAAGCTATGCTTCAGGTCTGTAACTGAAGCAGCAAAGTTAAAGCCAAATGCACACTGGGGAAAAAAAAAAAAGTGCTCTGAATTACTGTTTTGTCTCAATTGCTTGTCCAATTGAAAAGTGTAATTAAGCACCAGCAAAGCTTGGGGGTGGCTGGAGATGACAGGGCGTGTTGGGAAGTATTAGATGACTAAGCCTCATGGAGCAGACACAAGTGGTTGGCATGTCTGCAAGGTAGCTGAGAGTGGGGGATAAAAAATGATATTTCCAGTCAGTTTGTGGGGGTGTTTTAATATCTAGTAATTTTCTTTTGAAAATGTTTTGTGAAGCTCCTTTCAGCATTGAGACCGAGAAACCAAAGAGGTGGTGATGTCCTTACCATTTTTAAAGTGTGATAGGAATCAGCTGTTTCTACCCTCTGCATTTCACTGTTTAAGTTCATTAGGTAGTATAGTGGCTGTCTCCTGCAGTATCCGTGAGGGTGCAGGGATGCAAATTTGTGGAATCTAAAATCATCACAGTTTCGCTGGGATAAACTTGGTATTTATTTTGGGATAGTGAAGATGTATATTTTTCATTTGTTGATGTGGCAACATGTGTTTATTCCCAGTGATGAGTTTTACAATGTACAAGTATTATTTTTCTAGAGGATTGTCTTTCAATGTAGGCTGTCATTAGTTACTGTTTTTTCTATACATGTTCCAATGAAAGGGGAAAGCCAACAAAGTGGAGCTGTGTAGTTCTTTGTTGTAATATTTTTCGGTCATGTTCAGATGATTCCTTCAAAGATATGATCTAGGTCCTTGGAGAATTTTCTTTTATTAGCTTGTCAAATTGACAGATCAAGTATATTTTCAACTGAAACTGAGACAAGGGTTACTAACTTTGTGAGAGAATCAAAGGAGTCAAGGGGATTAGTCCAAATGCTAAATGTCATTTGTATGTCTTGCATAGAACATAGCTTTGGGATGCAGTTATTTAGAGGAGTAGCCCATAAAGAGGTTGGCTGACTGCATGCTGCCTTTACATGGTCTAGTTTTGGAAGAAAATATCAGCTGCTCATCATGGTGTTGTAGATGAAGTGGATGTGTTCATGTCATTCAAGAAAGAAATCTGGCATTGGAGTAGTGAGGGGGGTGAGATGATGTGTAGCCCAATCCCCTCAGGGAGGGATAAAGCCATTACCACTGTTGTGACAAGGTTTTCCTGCTTGCAGTTCTTGGCAAGCCAGCAAAGATGATTGTGGAGAGAGTTGGAATCAGTTAAACACTTTTTCTTGCATCTGCTGAGAAAGTGATTGCTGTGCATTTTGGAGTGAAGTAAGGTGCCTGTGTCTCTGTTGAATTCCTAAGTGTCAGCCTCATTCATGACTCACAGATAAGGTTTAGTGTAGCTCTGCCTCAGATGATGGGGAATAAAACCTGTGTTACAAAGCAGAGGGCAACTGGAGTTTATGCATATGCTAAGAAGTGTTTGCATAATCATAAAGTTTTTAGAGATTTTCCTCTAGTGTCCTCAGGCTTTACATAGTACTACAGAACTGCTTTTTCAGGAGGCACTCAGAAGGAGAATTTTTGCTTTCCTATTCCACTTGACACTGTAGCTGAAAGAATACATGAGAGATTTTGCTCAATAATTCCCTGTTCTAAGATGACAGCTTCAGAGTAACAGTTTGTGACTGCATGGTCTTCCGTGAAAGATTACTAATCAACAGCTGCAGGCATCAGCCTGAGAAGAACGGAATTACCTCGGTCAGGAAGAATCAAGAGCACGTTTGGTTTGCTGGCTCCTTACAATAGCAGAGAACTTGTCAGGCAGGACACCCAGGCCATATGGGGTTTAGGATACCAGTCATGCAATGCAGGAGAACAAAACACACACAGATTCCCTACCAAGCTCACACAGAGAAAAAATCATATCTACTGCTACCCAATTCTGAGCTCACATTCATAGATAGAAGTAGAAAACATCATACAGGTGCAGAACAGGTTTCGGTGCTGTGTATTTTACCTATAGCTCATTATCACCTCCATTGCTTCAGAGGAATTGGGTGGATGTTGAGGTACTTGGAAGTGAAGTCATGCATCCGTGGGAGAAAAAAAAAAAATCCTTCTAAACCCTTGCAGACAGCTCCAGAATTCCTCAAGGCTTATTCTTTAGGGGACCTAGTACTGAAGCAGATGGGGTAGCATTTTATGCTGTCCTTTCCCGCCCCTCAGCAGATAACAATAGATTCCATATAGAAGGATTGGAAACAATTTTCCTAGCATAAGGAAACAATTCAGCCTCTTTGCTTGGCTTACTGACATCTTATCTTGTACTTGAGGAGCACAGACTCCAGTAGCCCCATAGCTCTAGGCTACATAAGTCAGCCCTGAGGCTGTTAAGAAACCAGCGATATACTGTGGCCAGGATCTACTCCCATCATTGGTTCATTCTCAGTTCAGAATGGTGTCTTGTCTCTCACTGTCTGGGGCACATGTCTGCATACACCTGTTCATGTTTATATTTTCCCAGGTTTCACAGGAGAGCTTTTATAACAGAATGACAGCATCCAGCCTGGCCTGTGTCTTTGGTTTGAATCTGATCTGGCCTTCGAAAGGAACAGCCTCTCTGAGTGCTCTGGTACCTCTGAATCTCTTCACTGAACTACTGATAGATTTCTACATGAATATATTCAACTCCCGAACAGTGCCTGGTGAGATCTTACCTTAATGCTTCCAGAAAGGAAAATGGAGGATGTGACTGCATGAGGGAAAGGTCTCCATGCCGCAGCTGGTGGGAACTGTATAGTCAGGGTTCTCTCCTGTGAAGAAAACTTTACAGAGTAAAGTATGCAGAGTAAAGTTTCTATAACTTTCCAAATACCAAAAATGTTGGGAGAAGCACACTGCCCCATATATTCTTATCACATATGGGAGAATATGTACATGAGCATTCAAAGCCCAACAGGTCAAAGTGAATTCCCTTATTAAACTTGAGCAGCTTACAAAAACTGGTGTATTAAAAAAAATCATGACACTACGTGCCAGTCTTTCATTTCTTTGGGGATCTGGAGACCTTACTATGTGGCATCATTTTCTGCATGGGCAGAGCTAAGTTCTGGATCACTCCTGAATGTACAGCTTTCTTCATTTTTTTTTTGTTTGGATTTTAATTTTGTTATTTGAATACAAGTTTGTTAGAAATTTTACTATTAATAAAGATGGAATCAATTTTTAAGATACTAAAATTTCTAACCCATTTTTTCTATATGTTTAAGTGTCTTGTTTTACAGAAAAAGTTTCGGGCAGTTGTGGCACATCAGATTGCAATTATCATGGAGAATAAAGTGTTTCCTGGGTAATTTGAGTTGCGCAGACAGCTAACTAATTATGCTTGCAAATATCAAATATATGCAGCTAATCACTGTAGCTGCACATGCAAAGTGTGTAGAAGTGTTTTTTCTTCTTATAAATTCTAATGAGGAGCAATAATCTTATGTTTTTTTCTCTGAATACTTGGAATTTTCATCAGTGGAGTTATACCAGTGAGTGAATAATACAGAATATTGACCGACTTTGAGAAGAGTACCCCTAATGTTTGGGCTGCATGCTTTAGCAGCTTGAGTTGATAGAAATTTGCTTTTCAAATCAGTTTCTCTATAAAGTAATACGAGCAACAACCTGGATAATGTACCTAATATAATTTTTATACATTGAAAGTCTATTATAAAGTCCCAATGTGAATAATTAGCCAATGTAAAAGGAGAATTTTCAGTGTTTTCTTTCTAGCTATTCCATTAATATTGCTTGTATTTGATATACTCACTGCTATGTCATTGTTTAACACTGTTTGGTAATGGGGTGGTGTAACAAAGTTATCATTATAGTAGCCTGCAAAGAAAAAGAAAATTGACCAGTGGTAAAAAAAGGCAAGTCGTATTTTCCCTAATGCTCTGTACAATGCTAACAAAACAGAGTGACTATTTAGACTTCAGTAAAAGTAATAGTGTCAGGAGATCAATTTAGGCATTCCCTCCTCTGCAAACACAGATGTGCTTTTTATCCTGTAGGTTCTAGCTAGTTGAGGGTGCGTACTTCTGGCTTTCCTCTTAGCAGTTACGAATTGCCTGCCTGTGTAAAAGGTGCAACAAAATCTTATTGCAGAGGGTAAAGAGGATTTGTTCTCATCAGCAATTTCAGGAAATAACCAAGTATTCAGAAGGCTGGATGTGCCAGGCCTTCATTTGCCCAGTAGGTGTCATCTATAGCATTAGGCAATGGTTAGCATTTGAAAAAATACAGAGGCTTTAGCACAAGATGTATTAAGACCAACTTCTCATGTCGCAGTTGTGTTTTTTTCCCTAGCTCCTCATGTGTCTTAAAGACAACTTTTTGGCCTTTGAACATCTGTAAGTAATAACGACCTATGACTCCCATTTAAACATAGAATCTTGTGTAATACAAGGAGAATAATTAACAAGTATTCATAATTGTTGCTTTTCAGCAAAATGAGACTCCCAAGACTAAAACTGTCATAGTTTTCTATTGCAGCTCATCAGTTTTACCTCTGAATTATCATCAGTGATAGCATTCTAGCCTTGTATTAGGAAAACCAAACAATTTCACTTAGCACTGCTTAGTGACTTAGCAGCATGGTTCTGTGCATCAGCACACTATACTTACAGGGGAGGAATTTGGCCTCTGGGAATTAACAAAACCTGACTATTTTGCCACTCTTTGACCTTGGTCAAAATACACATCTGTTAGTTTTGCTGTCTGTAAAAAGAAAGAACACCTGGAATTAGAAAACTGCTTTGGGATTGAATGCTGGTAAATCCTATAAAATGGTTGGTTTCCATTTCACCTATGTCCTTTTCCAAAAATCCAGCAACATCAAACGGCATTTAATCTTCAGTCTACACTGCATAACGGGAGTGTGAGTCCTAGATAGGTTTAGCACAGTAATGTACCAGAGCCCTGTAAAGTGAAATCCTGAGTTCATGGAAGTCAGCTTTGCTCAGTAAATTCCCAGAGCCTGGGGACAGAGCCCCCTCGTAGATTTAGTTTTCCAGCTCATCCTAGATTGTGAGAGGGTGGGAATTCAGCAGCAGCAGTCATGCTGGTGAAGCAAGCCCTCAGGGCACAGCTGCCTCTGAACCCTTTACTTTTACAAGTAAAAAGTTCAAGCAGTGAGCATCCCTTCAGCTAATTTGCCTGTCTGTAGACACACAAGATGATAATTAAAGCCAAACTCACTCTTTCAGTATTGGTCACATGCCAAACTGCAAGTCTTCCTTTTAGTGCTTTGTAAACTACCATTTTCCAGCACTTTATAGCTCCTGTCATTTAGTGAATGAAGAACAAAATGGCGTTTTCTCATCTCAGGGTGCTTTCTTCTTTTAAAGAACAGATAACATCTGTTATCCGTCAGTGCGGGTAATCTGATGCTGTTTAAGAAACTTAGAAGCTCTGGTTCTGATCGCTATTAGCACTGGTGGAGGCAGAGTAAGGCAGAGAGACAGGGAGCTCCTGCTCCCCTTTATCTTCCCACCTTCCCAGCAGGCAGTCTGAGACAGAAATAAGGAAGGTACTCACTTCTACTCCCGCTTTTCCTTGCAATCCTGCCTGTCATGGGATGGGACTTTCCCAAATCAAAGGCACCTGGGTAGCAAAACCTTCCCTGTGATGAAACCTCAGCTCTGTTCCCCTACCCCAAAGGAACTGGTGAAATCCTCCATCTGTGGCAGCAGCCCCGGACCTCCGTCCTGAGTGCCAGACTTAACTATGACATTAAATCAGCTCTCATGAATTATTCAGAAGGTTTTGGAGTTAAATTCATGTTAGAGAAATGTATGTTTCAAATTTCCTGACTCTAAGAGGAGTCCTGGAGGTGTCCCCTGCAGTTACTTTGATAACAGTTTCTCTTTACAAATGATAATTGCACAATTCCAGCTTTTGTACACTGTGGCCTTGTGAACTCTTCTCTGCTATCAAAGAACAATTTTCAGATCATTTCCATAGCAAAAAGAAAGTGATTATGGAGATAATCTGTTGGAAACACACATGCTGGATTTCAGTTTAAAACAATAAAATGCAGTCATGGAATGAGAAATCAAGTGTTACCTAGCTGACAATATACAGAGAATAAATTGCCTAAGCATTTTAGTTTACTGAGCTGTTAGGAGCTGAAAATTAGTCCCAAGATTAGTCTGATTATCAGGATGCCTCAAGCAATAAGCATTGAAGGGGGAAGGGAATACTTTTCTACCCTGAATCTATGAAGAAGTGTAAGATTGAAAAATGTCATTAACCGGGGGGGGGGGGGTGTCTTTACAGTTCTTACAAAAAACTTCCATCAATGAATATCACTTACATGTGTGCAGATGATCTGTCTGTGTGAGCTGCACTCCTCGAGCAGCATCCCTTGCAGAATCTCTCAGAGCCTTATAAACTTTAATATATTCATTGGCTCGTGAGGAGACTAATAATAGAAAGGGCCCAGATAGTTTATTCACATGTTCAATGTATATTTAGGTTACAAGTTGAACTTCTAATGGGATTGATAACACAGTCACCCTTCCTCCCCCTCCTTCGTTTCCTGCGCAGTTTGTCTTCACAACCCTCGACAGGTTTGGCAACATTCCCACTTTTCAAGCAGCTGTGGGGGTGTTGGGGAAGAAAGTCAGAGGGAGTTACTGCAAGCACCTGTGATTTGTGAGGTGAGAATCTCATGTTCAGTTGAAGCTCTACTGGCCAGTCACGTTCTTGCTGGCACTCTGTTAATTTCTAATATGTTTTTACCTACAAAGAGAAGTCAGAAGCAAACATACCCCGCTTTTAAGTAAGCACATCCTCACTGAAGCCAAAAAATGGTATGGCTGTGAAAAGTATGTAAATGTGATATATGTGGTTGATTTGTGAAAGGTGTTCTGCCTTTCCCAGGGGAGTAATACTCATTTTCACCACTTTTTATCCATGCATATGCTGGAAAGCCATTTCAGTGTATTGCACCTAATGTAGTAAAGGATTCCAGTGTCCTCCAGCATCATCCAAGAGCAGTGGAGACTGTAATGGGATACTACAAATGCTGTCTTCTTTCTTGCAAACTGGAAAGCCTGAGAAAGGACTGCCTTAACTGATTGGATTTCTTTGGGGATATGTTGGGGATTTGGACAGTGAACTGCACTGGACACTAAGAAGGAAACTTTCAAACACCACCAGGAAAGAACCACTTTTCCACAGTGGGCCTATAGGCACCTAAAAACCAGTACCCAGCATTGTCACTCTGAGTGAAAGAATCTTGGTTTGCCTCTCTGCTGGTGATACACAAAGACATGATGGTTCACATGTTCTCCTGTTTCTTCCTAGCTGGGGTCTGCTGCCTGTTCTTCTCCAAAGCACAGCTCGGTCTACTATCTGCTTTATTTTCTTTTGCTTTGATCCTCAGAAACTTACTCAGTTAAGCTACTGCTCATCCTCCTCAAGCCTTACTTACATGAAATCGGGATTTCTGTGGTTTATTTGAGTTCTTTCTCTATTACATGGATTATGTTCCCCAATACTGAATCGTACTCTCGAATTATTTTTGCACTTCAACCTTTAATTGCCCACAAAAAGCAGTTTACAGCCTCTTAATCTTCTGTGATGAAAATTATCCCCTTAATTAATGGGACAATAAAAAGCAACTGTAAAACGCATCGAACTGCATCATCTTTGGTGTCTTAACTGGATCTATGCAGCAGTCATGGAAGAGTCTTTGGATGGGTGGATTTTTGACACTTCACCCATGAATCTCATGACCCAAAGGTCTGCAAATAGTAAGGGCTGTAGTAATGTACTTAGTTTTTCTGCTTCAAAAGCTTCCAAAGAAACATGTTCTCCCTTTGCTTCACCTGCCAGTGTTGGGTTTCTTGGGTTTTTTCCCCTATGTATCTTCCACTCCTTCAAAACTGCATCCTCTGCCTATTGCCATTTACATCCTTCTTCATTTGCAGTCTGTCAGCGGATGGTGCTCAGACTCATGCATGCACCCTCTCTCTGTGCTTTTATGGGGACAGGAGTTGTATGAAGCTCTTGTGGCCATTCTGTGGCTGGACAGACTGAACTGAACTGGCAAGATGCTTGGTTCTGTGGGGAAGTTTCACGTTCCAGTGTTTAAGTGAGTGAAATTGCCGAAATCGTGTTTCCCTCTTCTCTGAAGCAGAAAGAGGTTTATGCTTCTGATAGCCAGATTGAATTTTTATATCAAATATCCCAACACTGGTGATGAAGGGGACTTGTCCCCTTAGGACAATCTTTCCGTTTCCGTATTTCCCACTACTCCCAGCCTTCCTTATCAGCCTCGATTTTTTGAAAAGCATACTACACCAGTGCATATATGGAATGCAGCTGCAGCCAATGTCCAGTAAAGCTAATATTGTGTTTAATAATGCCCAGAATAGAAACAGCATCTCATCGGGCCGCATAGCTCTCTACCCTGAACAAGTGCACAGAGCTGAGCAAGGCACAGGCTGGTGTTGGTGTCTGCCTTTTTTCATGTTCGGAGTTGTAGAGGGGACTTGCTTCCCTCCTCCCTTTCCATCTCAGTACAGGAGTTCCCTCACACTCACTGGGCTACCAAACAGCAGCAGCCAGTACCCCCTGCATGCTTTCATGTTAGTCCCATCTGCAGGGAGTACTTAATGCTACTGTCAAACAACTACACAAGCAAGTTGTCAAACAAACCACTTCCACCTTTGCAGAAGGATTAGCAGACCTACATTGTATTCCTATACTCACATTCTATTCTGAAGCTTGAATAAATCTGGTTTAGCTTATCTTTGCCTTGTGGCTGACCTCCCAAGCAATACTGTGGCAAAAGCAATCCAGGGTCCAGAGTGCACACTGCCAGCCCAGATGGGTAAGTGGCCACAGCACAAGGACAAAACAAATCCATTCCATTACAGAATAACATGACAATTCAGTCAGATAGTATCACTGTCCTCTGCACCAAAAGAGCTCTTACAAAATAATATAAATGAGAGGATGAAAATAATGAGAGGCTTTGTAGAGCTCTCTCATGAGCCCTGACACCCGGCACGCTCGTGCCAGGAAGGCAATAAACACCCTATTCTTTGCATGTCACAGTATCACAACTTCTCTGCATAATTACCACTTGAAAGTTAATAGGACTCCGCTCCCAATGTGATGGCTGTATTTTCTACAGTCGCTGCATGTCCTGCATCCACAGCCGTCACTGGGGACCCAGCTGCAGAAGGCTGCCTCAGAAATCAAGTGATTTCCCTATAGGAAACCCCATTGCACCAGCGCCCTGAAGATGATGGATGGTGCAGAGGAGGAGAGATGGTTCTTCCTTCTCGCAAGAGTTGTGATGAACAACACCAGTGAAGAACAGGAAAGGATGGGGCAGATAAGTAAACCAAAGCAGCCTAACTAATACAGAATCATGGAATCATTTAGGTTGGGAAACACCTTTAAGATCATCAAGTCCAACCATTAACCCAGGACTGCCAAGTCCACCACTAAACCATGTCCCTACGCACCAGATCTACACATCTTTTAAATACCTCCAGTGGTGGGGGCTCAACCATTTCCTGGGCAGCCAGTTCTAGTGCTTGACCACCTTTCTGGTGAAGAAATGTTTCCTAATATCCAATCTAAACCTCCCTGGTGCAGCTTGAGGCAGTTACCTCTTGTCCTGTTCCTTGGGAGAAGGGATCAGCCACCTCCTCGCTCCATCTTCCTCTCAGGTAGTTGTAGAAAGCTATAAGGTCTCCCCTGAGCCTCCTTTTCTCCAGGCTGAACAACCTCAGCTGCTCCTCATCAGACTTGTTCTCCAGACCCTTCACCAGCTTCATTGTCCTTTCCTGGACCCACTCCAGCATCTCAATGTCTTGTTTTGAGGGGCCCAGAACTGAACACAGTATTTGAGGTGCGGCCTCACCAGTGCTGAGTACAGGGGGATGATCACTTCCCTAGCCCTGCTAGGGAGCACCTTTTTAGTTCTTCTAAACCACCAATGTTTTGGGCCTTAGGTACAGTGAAAGCAGAATAAAGCAGTATATGCCAGCAAGGGCAGATTACAGCAGGCCAGATACTGGTCTCTCAATGACCCTTTAATTCAGGCTTAATCACAGCTGCTGGAAAAAGTGCATTTTGGCCTCATAATTGTTTTGAATATCTTTGTGTGTCCAACTAAATTTAACAAAACACAATAAAGCTGTACAAGAAAAATGCCACCTGAAAAGTGATGACAGCAGTCATCAGATGGAGGAGAAGAGGCACCGACACTGATGAAATGTGGTTCAAAGCTGCTCTGCTAGAACTGGCTGTCACCAAATCTGAGAATTGACTATGTGTCAAGCATGAGTGGATTGACGTTAGATGTGGTATATCAAGCTTCTCGTACATGTATCTTGTATCACACCTCTTCTAGTCTTTACGTTAGGGGTCCCAAAGTTGAACAAACACTGTGAAGCTAACAATGTGTATTAGAAGAGGTACCATACACTTTTATACACCCAAAAACTTCTGTCCTGGGCACATTCCTTTGGCTTTATGCACATGAGTATAGCCAAGTGCAAATTAACTGTTCATTTGATTATCATGAGCAATCATGCTGGGATATTTCAAAAGCCTTCCTGCTTGTCCTTCATGTCAGCAAACTTCTCCATCTACCTGTAAGAGGTTTGTGGTGCCTTTCTCTTCCTCTTGCCAGTGAGAGCCCCAAAAGTGGCCACAGGCTGTGCTTGCTGCTCATAGCCCCAAGCTGCTTCACCTTCTGAAGAAGAGAAGGTAAGGTGGGAAAGGGTGAGCACTGGACAGACACATTTCTGATGAACACACCCTCAGTGGTGAGAGGGGGAAACGTAACCCTTTTATGACAGCTGGTTAGGTGTCTCTCTCTGTGCTGTGCCAGATTTTGTCCCCTGCATCCTAGAGCATCCTGCTTCTTGCCTTCATTGCAAGTTTCCAACTAAGCCAGCCTTGGTCTTTAAACCAAGCACTTTAAATCAGGCCTAATCCTGTTTGCTCCATTCTTTGTCCAAGGAGAGCTGATAAGCTAATATCAGCACATTGGGAAATCTTTCATTCCCACATTTTCCCTTGCCCATGACTTTGACAATCATTTTATTTGCCAAGGACTTCCTCCTTCATGTTGTACAGAGAGAAATTAAAAAGACGACTGAAAATACCCAGAAATCATCTAGTAAAAAGAGTCAAATTAATTATTTAAAATAAATTGAATTCCCTTTGTGGCTGGTTTTTCTCCGACTGCACTATCAAAAACGAGCTATCAAACAAAACTATCATTAGTTTTTCATTCAGGATTACTTCAGAGAGCGGCTGTGGTGCGGCGGCTGATGACTCCCTGACATCCTTCTCATCTCCACCGGCTGCTGACGGGCACAGCAGTGGTGGCTCAGCCTGGAGATGTGCCAGCCACCAGCACCCAGGGCCATGGCACCACCTGCTCACCACAACCTCACTGGGGCTTGGGGAAGCACTGCTGCAAAATGGTGAGGTGTTTCCTCTGTGTGGTTGGTTGGAGGAGAGGGGGAGGCTGGGACAGGAGGGTCCCCACTACATCCATCTTTACCAGGAGCTCCGAAGCCCTCCCAGGACAAGGTCCATCTACCAGCCCAACAGGATGCTGTAGGCAGCCAAACAGTGGGGGTCAAATCTCACCTCCAACTGGAAGCATCTGAACTTGGTGCCCAGAATTTATATGTAGGAGCAACTTGGATAAGAGCCTGGCAGCTCAAGGCAGCGTCTACAAGGCAAGATGTGCACCCACATGCACTCCTTAAATGCTTCATTTCTCCTGCACCTGGGAGGGGCCAGGGGACAAACATCAGAGCAAAACTTTACAGACACACTGAGCATCTGCCTGGCACAAGTTCCCATGTGCCATGACCATGGTGCCTAGCCAGCTGGCCAGGCTTGAATGGGCGTTTCTCAGGCTGAAATGTCTGGTGTTAGTGGAGGGTGGCTTTGGTACTACACAGAGAAAGTCAGTCCCTTGGGGTCAATTCTATCTCTGCCAGCACCAGTCCCATGGTGACCCTGGTGAATTCTTGCACCCCTGGTTCCTGCTGACCACATCACACTGCAGACACCAATGGAAACCAGGACTTCAGTAAGTATATCCCTCCATTTTTAGCTGCAGTGTAATTGTGATGATTAGGGGCAATAATTTTTTCTGTCTAGGCAGAGAAAAGCAAGCCTAGGCCCTTTTCTGTAGCTTTCCACAGAAGTCCAAGTGTTTGCCCAGATAAAGCTCTTGTGAGTTCTTCCATTGCATGTCTGGGCATCCCTAGCTCCTGGCACCACAGCTCCTGTGCTAAGCTGGTGAAGAGGTCCTGATAGTTCAAGAAGACTCAACTTTATCTTGGTCCTTTAAAACCTGCCTCAATCAAAAAGCTTGATATGAGCTTAGGTAGTAGGGCTCTGGGGAGACCCCACCACTGGGAAGCGCCACTAAAGCTGGGGAGCAGCATCCCAGGCTTTTAGGTTAGCACTCAATTATTTTTTCCACCATTTTCTTTGAAGATGCACATCTGTGGCACCGCTAGTATTATTATTATTATGCCCTGATAACACATGGGATACTGTGGATTTCTCTCCAAGAAGATTTAGAGTGTAGTTTATTTTTCTCGGCTGTTAGGTGACCTCAGAAACAAGGTCTGTCCACCTTCCCCTGGATGATACCCTTTATGCTTGCACCTTGTGGTCCTCTTACAGCATCGCTCCAGAAAAACAACCCAGCTGGGCTGCTGCTGGCAGTCAAGGAGCTATTCCAGTGACCTGGCATTGCCCTGCTCATCTTCCAAAATTCAGGAGGGCAAAGCCCTGTGGTGCGTCCCTGGCTCCTTGCAGTTGTGACGGTGGGGAGTCCCACCACCCTTCAGGCATTGCCTGGGGGCTGGGCAGCTGGGGGTGGGTGAATCAGAATGGTTTGGGTTGGAAAGGACCTTCAAAGGTCATCTAGTCCAATCCTCCTGCAATGAGCAGGGACATCTTCACCTAGATCAGGTTGCCCAGAACCACATCCAGCCTGGCCTTGAATGTCTCCAGGAATGGTGCATCCACCACCTTTCTGGGCAACCTGTGCCAGTGTTTTACCACCCTCATTGTAAAGAATTTCTTCCTCACATCCAGCCTGAATCTCCCCTCTGATAGTTTAAAACCCTCATCCTATTGCAACAGTCCCCACTAAAGGCCTCTCTCCATCTTTCTGATAGGCCCTTTTTAAGTAGTGAAAGGCCACAATAAGTTGTCCCCAGAGTCTTCTCCAGGCTAAGCAACCCCAACTCTCTCAGCCTTTCCTCATAGGACGGTTCCTCTGGTGGACCAACTCCATTGAGGGATGGAGGAAGACCCACTTTTGCCTGCTGGTCAGGGAAGCATGAGGGGCTGTCCATCCATCTGTCCTTAGCTCTTTATCTTCCCAGAAGACACTCCTCCCCCAGGCACGTGCTGGTTTTGTGCTCCCTATTGATGCGGTTGTGCTGTCACCTCCACAGAGGCTGGCAGCCTGGCCAGCATGAGTCCATATTTCAGCGGGAAATGTCCCAAATCCAGGGTGCCCTCTCCAGGTGACCTGCCCCTGCCCTGCTCCCAGGTGGCCCATGCAATGCCATTTACAGTAAACTATTTCCTTTTGTACCTTTAAGTGAGCTTTTGACTGAGAAAAATAATTTGATGACCAGAGGGGTAAAAGAGAAAACAAGGTAAACCACCTCATGTGAAAGTCCAGCAATCCCAACCTTCATCTGGAGAAAAAGGAGCTAAAGCAGGCTGTGGGTGCCCAGCCCATGGAATGATGGGGCTGGAAGCACATTTTATTTATAAGCCTGTTAAATCCACTCCTGCCTAACATACAGCCCGAAAAGGAAGGCTTGTGCTAGCATTTTACCATGGACATAAACTTTCATGTTACTTAATAATACTTCATCTTACCAGTATGTGGAGGCTTGATGGCATTTGTACAGGGATTTATTTGTATTTACAATTGTACAGCACTGAATCAGCCCTGGAAAGCCCTGCCCAGCTCCACGGTACTTTTCAATTTCAGTGTGTGGTTTTACTGCTTTTACACTGTAGGTCTCCAGTTTTGAAGGCAAATTTGTGGAGCAAATGCAAATTGGGAACCGTGGAGTTGAGACCCCTGGAGGCAGTGACATCTGCCTGTCTTTGATAAGAATTTCTGAGAGTGAAAGTACTTAGAGTGAAATTAAAAGCTTTGATCCATTTTTTTGTTTCATTATTATTTCATGTCTAAGGCCTTTACATGTGCCTTTCAATTCTTATTAGGCTGCAGTGTTTAGTTACTGCTCCAGCACTATGTGGGCAGGGCAAGAGCTGGAGGCCACCCGGCACGTGATGTGCACTGCTGGGACCCACTTCATGGCTCCAGTCTAAGCCCAGTTAAATGAAAGAGGTCACAAACACATCCAAAGCAGCACCGCCTCAAAACCAAGTTTCCCTCTGGCCCCAGCATATTAGGTAACCATATGCAAGGCAGCCCTATGGCAGAAGAGTCCTTTGTTGTGCTTGGGTAGCCAGGCTGGTTGTCATTATCCTTCAGTCCCTTGTAAGGGCTTCTCCAAAGGCTTATAGCAAGAGCCAGAAATACCTCTAAAACAGACTAAGGGATCTGATGGATGATGGCTTGTAAAGGTGAGTTCAAGCTTCATCTTTGCCCTGCACCAGAGGTCTTGAACAGAGAGTTTCCTTGTTGCACCTCTCTTTCCATAGCACTTCCATCCCAGCACAGTCTCAGCTCTTCCTAAGCTGCTTGGAGACCCTGAGAGAAATTTCACTGAGAGGACCAAAAAAAAAACCAACAACCCAAGAAACATGTAGAAATACCATGTGAAAAGTCCTTGGAATCAGCCATTTCCATCAGGCTGGAATCTCCCACATCTGGGCAGGGGCAGACAAATGAGCCTTGCCACTGCATATTGGTAACAGGGCTTGGTCAAATCCATATCTGGGCAAAACGTTCCCATCAGTGATGGTGATGGAGCTACCACCATGTCTGTCAATGGCCATGAGGAAGAAGGGTTGTGTCAGGGCCTCCTTTCCCCTCCTAGCTTGACACTTCTGCTTTAATGACAGGCAAATTTTACTCCTTCCAAAGCATGATGGGAGTGTCAATTTGTAGGAAAAGAATGGGCTCAGCAAGTAAACCAGGGAACCAGGACCTTCCCAAGGTCAGCATTACGTTTAGGTCTTAGGTAGCAATCAAAGCCATGTGCTCCCCTAAACTTGTTGGGAGCTCTTCCAAAGTGTATTCAAAGCATCAGCTAGGAAGCATTAAACAGTCTCTTATCTAGCCAAGAGCTAAGGGAAGCTGGATAAAACCCAGGAGCCATCACAGGTAAAGTACAAATATCAGTGTAAGCAAATCTTTGGGGTGGCTTAGAAGAGCTTAGCAGCATCAGCTGGTAAGACTCATACTGATGTTCCCTAATGAAGCTCTGCCTTTGCGGCTACCACCCAGCACAAACATAGAGTTGAGCCTTCAGGTGGCAACAGGGATGTGCAGCAGCAGTTGTCACCCATCAGATGTTTGGTCCTGTGACAAGGAACCTCTCAAACCACAGTGAAGCCAGGTATTTAGTTTCCTTCAGCAAATTTGCAGCTAGAAATGATGCACCATTGACCTCCACCATGAGGAAGAATGGAATAACACTGCAATGACCCAGGTAGCACACCCAGATGAAGTGAACTACGTGGGTTTTCTTTTTGCAGTCATGAAGTAACCAAGGAGTACTGAAGGCTGTAACACACGGTCAGTGGCTCAATGCACTTTTTTTGCTTTTATGGTGTAACGTCAAACCATTAGGAAATCTCTGACTTCTGTAAGTTCACTTTAAACAATAACGTGATTTCACTTTTCTCAAGGTGCTGCTTTGTGCACTCATTTCTAATGCCACCCCGTCTTAATTCTCCTTGGGTTTCTAACTGAGACAAGGCAGCAATATTTCCATGGTCAAACAAAGCAGAAGTGGCCTCAAGAAGCAGAAGAAGACAACTGAGAAGGGCTGCTGTGAGGAGACACGAAAGCCCATCGGTGTGAAGATGCTCATGTCTACGTCCAGTAATGGCATGACCATTTCTTTTTCAGCAGCTACAGCTTAAACCGCAACCCCGGGTTTCAAAACATAGAGCAAGCACATTGACAGAGGGACAAAGATGCCCTGGATGATAGGGAAAGAGGGGGTCTGGGTTTTATTAAAGAGCGCTTAACTCCTCTGGTACCTTAGAGGCTGCCTGTACTTGGCTACCAAGGAAGGAGGGCTCGCCAGTGCCTGTCGCTCACAGGTTTGGAGCTTTGCTCATCTGTATGCAAGGACATAAAATTCCCTTCCAGGGGCTGCATGGGTCTCTCACTCTCCCTTGTGCTGCTGCAGCAAACCCCACCACTTTGGAAAATGAGGAGTGCGTGTAGCGGGGAGCAGATGTAATTTTTAAGGAGATATTGGGCTCAGTCCTGAAATTATTGTTTCAAACCTTCTCAAATGGAAAATAATGAACCTGGCATCAGCCTGATTTTCAGGGCAGCGCTTTAGCCATGGCTCTTTCTCGGCACCCTGGGCTCTCCTTACATTTCCCTCGGCTCCCTGAGAGGGAGGTAAGCGTGCAGGAGTTGAAGAGTACAATGAGGGAGCCAGACCACCCGCTCTCCGGGCCAGCCCACCTCCCCAGCAGGCGATGGAGAGCCGCAATCACGGGAGCACTTCTGCTCGGCAGTCTAGCCACAACCGTGGCGGGGGGCAGGAGTACACATGATCAACAGAATAGCACCGTTCCCACACGGAACGGACAAAGCACAGCCACAGAGATGTTCATGGCGAAGTTTGCATCTCGGGAATAGGAAGATGGCTTTGTTAACAGCAACTGGCCTGCCAGTCAGCTGTGCTTCCAGCATGAATATTGAGGGGAAAGGCTACTTATTGCTGCATATCAAGCCCGAAGATGAAATACAAATGTGAATTGAAATTTTTGTGGTAACTGCTTAATGAGCGAGGCTGATAATCAAAGGCTGGGGTGTAGCATTTCTGCTGCATTTAAACAGCACTGAAGTCATCTGCAATCCGCCAGTACAAATGCAAACAACTTCAAAGAGCAATGGCATCTTTTCTCTTTTCCCTCTCCCTGGCTGGAATCTCTGTATGCCTGTGTACGCTTTGTAGTATTTTTTTTCTATCATCATGACAATTTAATTTTTTGTTTGCTTTTTTAAGAGAGAAAAAACCACACAACAACCCACCCTTTTGCTTTAATGATATTCACCATGGTGAACTTAAAAGTGGCTTACAGAAGAGGAGTCTGGCATTTTCTGTTTGCACCAGTCAGTTGTAGTGATTGATCTCAGAAGCCAGGCTTCATTTTGGAAGCAAAATAAGCTGCAGTTGGCAAAACCTGATTAAAGTGAGTGGAGTTTTATCTGATGTGGCTGTTGCCGCTCATTTCAGTGTAATGTCTCTCTTTTCAACTACAGAGGACCTGCAGAACACAGAACAAAAAGTATGCATCACATTATAACACACTCTTCTAAAAGTTTAAGTGTTCCTAATAGGCCATCAAACTGCTAGGAAACCAGCATGCCATGGGTACGTTGTTGGCACATAGCATAAACTCCTCGTATAGGTGTTGTAGAGTTTGTGCTGTCATCCTTACATAGATGTCTACCTTACACAGATGTCTACCTTACACAGATGTCTACCTTGTCTACCTCAAGAGAAGCTGCTAGCTAGACTGACACTACCATTTAATTAAAATTGTTGCCAGAGATCATGAACTAAATATAAAAATAATAGAGGGATCTTGACTTTGCTTAGTGATTTTTGGGCTTTTAGGGAGGAGTGGATCCATTGTGGTTTCTCCCTCCAAGAGTATGAAGCCCGAAAACATCTGGGATCCTGACACAAACAAGCTGTGCCACTGTTCCTCATTCTGCTTGCTGGGGAGGGCTGATATCACTCCATGCTACTTCCCAACAGAGAGAAAAGTTCCATTTCCTCTCATTTCTGAGGAAGGGGAGCCAGTGAGAGAAGGAAGAGTAGGTGAAATTACATTTGAAGAGGTGCAAATCTAAAACTGACAGTCTTGGAGACAACACATTTCATTCAAATGGCTCTTTGCAGAGTAGCTCCTGTGCACGATAGCTAATGGCATGTGGAAAGGTCCTACGCACAGAAAACAGTCTGACATGTTAAAACAAAGAGCTCTGAAGCTGTGAAGTCCGGCATAGCTGTAAAAATAACTTTTGCTTTGGGAGGGGAGGCTGGGAAGCCTGCAGCTCCCGATTCTTTTTGAAGACAATGCCTGGTACCGCAGCGAGGAACACGGAGGCTCCCGTGGCTGCTACAAATCTCCACCAAAACCTTAATTTAAATTACTGTTGAAGATTAAAGGCTACACTCCCTTGCAACCACATTAATTATTAAGGCAACATGCAGAGCTCTGTAATTGGCTCCTGTCTGTTAGAACAGTGCTGAGTTTATAGGTTAGGGTGGTGGCAGAAGGAGGATGATGATGATTACATGCGATTTCTGGGTTTGCTGGTTTAGGGAGAGGTCTCTTCTAAAACTGGAAGCTATGTGAAGAAAAACCAGGATGCCCTTCCCACAGCAGATGCCAGGAGAGAAGAGGGAGCAGCCTAGCTGTAGGCAAAGCAAGGAAGCTCCTCCTGCTAAATGCAGCCCAAAATTAAATGGTGATGCTGTCAGGAAGTGAAGACAAGGCAACACTTCTGCCCCCTTGGACAACCAAACATATAATACCCTTTCCCACTACCCCTAGAAAAAAAACCCAACCCTGCTTCTGCTCTGCATAAGCATTGGCCACTGTGGAAGTTTTTATGCAGCTGTAGCATTGTCTTGCTTTCATTTGGTTCATCCTATCGGGAAGTTCTGTCGCTTCCCCTGGCCAGAAACCAGACAACTCCTTTGAGGGACTTCAATACATTTGCAAACACCTTTACATGTGTGGACCCACCACACATTTGAGGAGCACCTCAGAGTCTGAAACCAATGCCCACAGGTCTGTCAGTGGATCTGCTACAGCCAACTGTAAGTCCTCCATCCACAGCGAGCCCCTCTCAGTAACCCACCCTAAGAAAAGACCACACTGCCCACAACATGCACAAAGGACGTAACAAACACGTGTAGACAGCTTGGCTGATGTACAGCGTCATGTCACCCTGTGATAACCTTTTTCTGCCTTGGAGCCCCAGGCTTGCTCCTGAGCTGACTCAGCCCATCTCAATTTGGGCCAGGCCCACTGCAGCGTTTAAACACTAGTGAAAACTTCAACAACACAACCCACAAGAGATGCAATGGGAAAAAGGAGAGATCTGAGGTACCACCACCATCTCTGCATACAGATCCAGGGAAGAATGGGGCAGGAAATTATTCCAACAGGTTGCAAGCCAAGAAAGGGAGTGGACAGCCTGCCATCTTCCTGGAACAAGGAAAGCAGAAAGTACTGTAGTCATTCTGGCAGTGTTTAAATCTGAAAATTGAAGATGGAGGTGGAGAAACCAGCACTGGTCACTTTTCCCCCTCAGCCAGAGTCTGGCCATAGAAAGGGTCACAGCATTTGTCCCTGGGCAGGACACGCTGTGTCCCTTCAGCAGCGGATATCACCACAACGACAATGCCATTAAATTGTCAATCAAGTTTAATGCATCATAAAGAAGTAAAACTACATTGGCATATTTAAGACAAACACTTTTTTTTCTATGCACACTATCCACTGGACAGTCCCCTTTCCAAAATAACTACTTTTAACAGTCCAAGACAGTTCTTCAGAAATTCTTCACATATGCAACCTTCCACGCTTTTCCTTGTTTTTATTTGTCTGAGAAGGAAAAAAAAATCATTAAACCTGAAAACATTTACATTGCAAGCCACGTTAGAATGCATAATTGGCATACAATAACCAATGTATAACAATTGTGTTTTACTTAGTTCACTTTGTTCATCAATAAAAGAATATAAAAATCTTGTTCAACCGAGTGTTGTGTATTAAAATAGATTTGTATAGTACTGCACAGTTTCTCCCGGAGTTGTGAAAATGGTTGAAGGGACCATGTGCTGCCTAGTGATGGGCGACGGAAAAAGCCAGTCCCTCGTGTGGTTTGTGTTTTATTAAAACAAAGAATAAAGATATTCGGCACCATGTGATATGCTGATGTGAGAGACTAGCCTTGTGTCGTGCTCTGGTGGCTTCTTGCTTCCCTTAAGTACCTGTTGTGCTAATTGATGGAGAACTCATGAGCGACAGAGACGATGGCATCTGGTGAGTGGTGTGACGTTGAGAAAAACCGGGGTGCCCATCACTACCTTCCCAGGCAGGCCACAGGGTGATGGGGTCCCTGGGGTCTACGGGGGGGCCAGGCGGACCCTTGCAGTATCAGGAAGACTAGCTAGTGAAACGAACAGGCGCACTGGGGTTTTCTCAGGCTAATGCTAAACGCTTCCCAAATGTGCTAAACTCCAAAGAAATACTAAAAAGGAATCAAGTTTCAAAAAAAAACCAACCCAACAAACCCTTTACATTTTCCATGTCCTGTCCCTTCCCCAGGACTCTTGATATTATCCAGTACAAGAAACAACCCCTTGAGCCAGGGTTCTTTTTTGTTTTCCTGTACCGTTTCAGCAGATATTTCTGCAAGAAAAAAAAAAAAAGGGAAAAATTCTAAGATTAAAAAAAAAATCATGTTACATATTTTTAACAATAAAAATGCAGTACAAAAATGTAAAGTTATCTTTTTGGCATATTATCTGTACTTGCAAGAAACGAAAAACAGACTATTTATTTGCTTTTTTCCTTTAAAAAAAAATTCCCAAATTAACAAAAAAGAAAAACCCCAAAATAATCTCTTTAAAAAACAAAACCCAACCTGCCAAAGATATCCACTATTATGGTTTTTGCTAAATCTTGCACAAAAACTCCATGAGAAAAATACACCGATAGCAAAATAAGTAAAAAGGACCTGCAAAAAAGTAAGGAGTTTTACAGTCATACTTCTTTAAATACTTCGGAACGCATATACAGAAGCATCAGCATGAAAATACTTCAATATTTTACTAGAAACGCTAACTTCATACAGTTTCTTTATTTAAATATCTGCAATTCTCAACTCTAATAATACTGAAAAAAAAAGGATCTTTTGTTTCGAAGGCTCTGTGAGCGTCTGTGACGCCGTTCTCATCAACATGGCCCCATCTCCAGGTCACCTGAATCAACGGGGCCAACTTTGTTCCTCTGATAAGAATCCATCTCGAGTCCTAAGTAGTTCAGTTTCTGGTTATCTCACCAATTTCCCTCCCACACGTAGCTCTCAGCCCAACTACTTCTCTACTAGCTCACTAACTCTTTGCATTGAAAATTTTCCCCTTAAAGCAGAACTGGAAACCTGTCTGCCCTCCCACAAAAGGATATCCCGTTTCCTATCGGCCATTCTTCTCCTGTTCATCCTCAGTCATAAATACATTAAGGCCAACATAACAACAAAAATCTCATAAGCACTGAAGGTCTCGGCAAATACAAAACCGCAGCACAACCCACTCCGTGGGAACCTGCTGCCACAGTGACCTACAAACTGGGCTGATTGGTTTGGAAGTTTCTATTTTGCGTATCAAAACTGAGATTGTTCCTTCTCTCTCCTTTGTTTCGGTTTAATCTCTCCTCTGCGCATGTCTATAAAGTTTCTTCTCCCCCCTTCTTTTGCTCTCTGGCAGCCGGCTCTGTCAGTTGTTACCCTGTGATTGCTGCAAGGCTTTGTGCATGGCAGCGGAGGCAGGGGAGGGTTTGATCCAGGGGACAGTTAGCAGGGAGGAGGTGGTGGTGGTCGTCATGGTAACCTGAATCATCTGCTCGTTTTGTATCAGTCTAATGAGGGTTTTGAGACGTTCCAGTGATGACTGAGTCCCTTTCTGCTGGGCCAACAGGCTGGTTTTTAGCTCTAAGCATTTCTGTCAAATAAAGAGAAGGGGAGAGAGAAGGAAAGACTGAGAATACATTCAAATTGGTGTCAAACATCTCTCCAAAGATCCTTTTTTGTCTTGAGTGCACGTCCTGCGCAAATGAAGCATATTCTCCTTTGGGGATAGCAAAACCACAGCTTAACGAATGGAGTAATCACCAGTGCTGCATACACTGCAGAAACTGTCTAAGGTAACGATATTCGTCCCAGTACAAGTGCATTCAGAGGATGTTTCCGATCTCAACCTGCAGACAGCCTGGCAGAAATGCCTTCTGCACTCCAAATTGATTACTGGCACGGGATTGTAATAGCTGTATTACTGAGAAGTACCAAAAGCAACAGTGAGTTCTCTAAATCTTACCAAAAGGCATTGATAAGCGCTTGAGGGATAAACCTCACCATGATGCATTTCGTACGTGCCACACATTTTAGGGAGTTAGTACTGTGAAGATAAGTTGATCTCTCTGAAGATAATGTCAATATCTTTC
>JANHGB010073920.1:0-17013 GCA_026283785.1 Coracopsis vasa
GAGATGGCGAGCTCCGCGCCGCCGCCCTGAGGAGGGGGAGATGGAGGGTGGTGCGCTGCGGCCGCCTTAGGGGCGCACCTGCCCGAGGCTCTCTTGCGCCAGAGTGACGGAGCCAGCCGAGGTGCCGGTGGTGCCGTGCGAGAGCCTGGCCGTTCACCGAAGTTAGGCCCGAGGCCTGGCCGTGGGCCGGCGAGCACCTGCCGGGCGAGCGGGACGGCACGGTGAGGGGCCTGGCCCGGCGGTGCGGGGCCTTGGCCTCACGCCGGTTCCATGCGCAGCCCCCGCAGCGGCGTGAGGAGCGTCGTTGCGTTTCCCCAGCTTTGTATCCCGGTTAGTTTCCAGGCGCGGTGCTGCTGCCTTTCCGAGACCGAGTCTCTCCGGGGCACACCAGCGGTCCCACGGGGCAATCAGATCTCAGCCAGCACAGTAAATTCAGCTCCTCAGCGTAGGCTTGTGCCGTTCATTTTTCACTTGCTCATTAGTGCTGCGGGAACGGCACAGCAAGAAGTCGTGTATTTCTCCTTAGCTGTGGACTTGTTTAACCTAGAGTATAAACCACGCTGAGGAAGGTGCTTAAGCCAACGCAGTGCAGCCTTTTCTGAGTTTGTTGGGCTTTTTCAGTAGTGCAGCACTCTGTGTGGTGCACAGCAAGGACAAGTTCTGCACATACTTGGGTGTTATTAAGTAATCAGAGTGCAGTCAGCTAAACTGGAATACTTGGCAATAATTCTGCCTTAGCAACCCAACTTTTATGCACTGGCTGTTTAAAGTCGTGGGGAGAAGCAGTAATTTCATTGAAATTAATAATATATGTGATTAAATGAGAAATACCTAATCAGGCTTTGAATATTAGATGATGGAAGTGGTACAACTTCATTTGCCTCATCTAGACATAAACATCTGGCATGCAGTGAAACTCATAGTGTTGAGATGCTGGCTGTGCTGCAAGCAACAGGAAAGCAGATTTGCAGGCAGTCTTGTAAAATGCATATTGTCTGCCTTGGCTGTGGGTGCAGTAGCAAATAGACAAACAGCTGACCAGCTCCATTTCCATTCCTGTGATCTGCATGCTGGTCCATTTCAGGGCCAGTGCTAGCAATTTGCAGTTCTCAAAAATCCTGAATCAGATTTTTTTTTTACTGTTTTTGTTAACCAAATTAGTTTTGATTTGGAATTTAAGATTTGTCTTCTCATTATTCATTACTGACAATAGCATGATAATTTTTCACAAATACCTGAAGACCAATTGGGCCTCAGTCCAAGATTCCCCACACAGAAAGAGGTGCATACATACCCCTGCAGTGCTGATGCAGTGAGTTTCATCATCTGCTACCTCTGTGCTGTACAGATTACCTTACACTTTCCGTCGGATGGTGAGACTGGTGGCAAACAATGACTTTTATTCAAGAAGCTGTGAATGCTAGGCATCTGAGTATGCTGGTAAAGGAAACCTGAATAAGTGGTAACTGAATGTTTTCTGCAGAAACTGTTGTTTGTGGGTCCATCTAAGATTGCATCTGAGTTGAATTAGGCCCAACACATAGGTGAGAAATCTCTGTCCTGCAAAGGCAACACAATGTGATGGAGTAGTGAGCCTGTAGTAGGAACTGGAATGAAGATTCAGCTAAATTAATCTCTGATAGAGGGCAGTGAATGCCACTTATGGGGGAAGGGGGCAGGAACTTTTCTTAGCTAACTTCTTTTTTAGCCTAGATTCAACCAATGGCTTATGAGTGAAAAAGCTCCTTAGCTCATTAGAAATCATTGTGGCTTCCCCAGGCAGCTAATATGAAATCTTTGAGATGGAGGCTTCGTTCCTGGAAGCTCCAGATTACTGCAATCACATTCAGAGCCTTCTCCTCAGCATGCAAAAGTCATTTTGATTTTACTCCTGATCTCAATGCTGCAATGAAATCTCCTGCCTTATTCTTGAAGGGAAAACTTTTATTAACCAAAATATCAACACTAAAAATGGATTAGTAAGATCAATAGGAATACCTGCAGTTGGATCTAAATTGAGTATTTTGGCAGTATGAAAACATTCCAATATTTATCATTATTTCAGGGTCTTTTTGTTAGTTTTTATTAGTTTTCTCCACAGGGCGGAAAAATGGTGTTGAATCACGGTCTTCATTTCCACATCGTTCCTCAAGTTTTTTCCTCGGACACATTTTTTTTGAGTGCTACTGTAATGAAAAGCAGGTTCTTTGGCTCTATTCAAACCAGCGTGAGAGAAGAAGCTGTTTCACCCATTATTGTTTGTGAGAAAGCAGGGAAGTGTTACTCACCAGTAGTCTCCTTTTTCTGAGTCAGTAATGATGCAGTGGTGAAGTCCAGCAAAGCAAAATAAAACAACCCCGCTATGTCACCGACATAGGTCAGTGACACACAAGAGGGTGTAAGCTGAAGACTACCAAGCACAGAAGGGCAAAGACATTGCTCTCTAGCTAAAGAGCTGTTGCCAGAAGCATGGAGACCGTAGTAGGTAGTGGATCTCTGGATAGGGTCCAGCACTGATTCCCAACTGGTATGTACTGGCAAGTTATAGAATCATATAATCAGTCAAGTTGGGAAAGATCTTTAAGATCATCAAGTCCAACTATTAACCTAGCACTGCAAGTAGCAACATATAGCACTAAACCATATCCCTGAACACCATGTCTGCATGTCTTTTAAATATCAACCACTTCCCGGGGCAGCCTGTTCCAATGATTGACAGCCCTTTCAGTGAAGAATTTTTCCTAATATCCAATCTAAATCTCCCCTGCTGCAACTTGAGGCCATTTCCTCTTTTTCCTATTGCTACTTGGGAGAAGAGACTGACACCCACCTCGCAACAACTTCCTTTCAGGTAGTTGTAGAGAGCAATAAAGTCTTCGCTGAGCCTCCTTTTCTCCAAATAACCCTTCTCTCTAGACAACCCCAGCTCTCTCAGCTGCTCCTCATAAGATTTGTTCTCTAGACCCTTCACCAGCTTTGTTGCTCCTTTTTGGACATGCTCCAGCAGCTCAATGTCTTTCTTGTGGTAAGGACCCCAAACCTGAACACATTATTCAAGATGCAGCCTCACCAATGCCAAGTACAGGGGGATGATCACTTCCCTAAAATGTCGCCCCAAGATTTTAGGCTATTATCTCATCTGGCACATTTCAAAGCTGTTTATCTAGCCTAGATGAATGAAAAGTGGGTGTTTAACCGAGCAATACAAATCAGTAACATTTGTGAATAGATGCTTTTTTTAGCATAAGGATAGCAGTCCAAGTGAGAAAGACCTTCTGGGGCAGCAGTGTCATAACGTTAGAGATATCATGACTAGGTAAAATGGTAATTACTAAAGTTCCTATTTCTATGGGGTAATACCATCACCAATTGCATTTTATATTTGTTTATTTGAGAGGAATGTTTTCAGTGCTCCATTCAGTTCATTTGGCTGATAAACATGTAAATGTGTGCTGCAGAGAAAAAAAAAAAAATTATGATGTGTGATTTCATGCATTGATACTGAATTTTGCCTAAGACTGCAACGTTTCCAAAAACTGTTGAATAGAAAGTCACCTCTATGTTACTGGAAGCAATCTGACAATATCTTGGAAGGGACAACCCATAGAGGCTTGTTTCTATGGTCATAGGGATCTCAGTTGTAAATCTAGTTCTTCTAAAAGGTTTCTTGTGAACTTCCTCAGCTCTCTTTCCTAAAAAAATAAGCTCCCTACAACCCATCTCCCATGGCTGTTGGAGATATCAACGTAGCGAGAAAGCAAAGGCTTCTGTCTTGCAGGTCACCATGCATTTCCTAGGCCATACATAAAAGTGCATAGAAAGTGTTCACTGCCACTGTGATAACATGAAGGCATTGTCTTTTCACCCAAATTTCTATAAATGGTGTCTGCTCATGATGTTACGGATGTATAGAGCCCTATTGGACAAATAGGAGATCATGTAAGCATAGTGATCTATCTTTTTCACAGCAAAGAATCTGGTTCTCTCTCATTCAGATATGTGTTCATTTAATTACACTTTTGTGGGGAAAAGAGTGCTGTATGTAGTATGCTCCAATTAACAGCTGATGCCCCTCTTGCAGTGTCATCAGTCAGTTTTCTAGAGTAAATATGACAATATGTTCTTACACTCTGAAGGACTGTTGTAAAAATAATGTTCTGAGTATTTCCCTGATCTTTTTTTCATACCTGGGCTGTTATTTATACAGATGTAAAAGGTGGAATAGCTGACAAGCTAAGGAAATGTACTTAAAATATTATCTTTCTGCTGTAACCAGATCATAACATTTGTGTATAAGCTCCAGCAGGTAAGAAGTATTGTATCATATTTAAGTGGTAGAACGATCTCATCATTAAGGCAGTGCATGGAGAATTGCAGATGAAGCCTCTGAGGAGTACTGCAGTACAAACAAATAATACTGAAAAAGGTTTTGTGAAATTCTGTGGCTGTCCTAAATTATGTAGGAAGGAGGAAGACATTAAACCTATGTTGGTTGGGACAGGAGTTGCCAGTCAATTTTTGACCCTTGCTGTTCGAGCTTACATATAGCCACATTAAAGAAGAAACTGCATAGTTACATTTCAAACAGGAACAATGCAACTTTAATGTGACCTTGTTTAGAGCTACCCAGGGTGCTGTTAGAGAAATGTGCTTCTACTGTGAAAGAGTAATTTATTCTCTTCGTATGCAAGGGTCAGTGAAAATATGTTTTCAACTTCAGCTATAGAAAAGCTAAAACCAAAAGTGAATGTTTTCTTACAAAAACAAAACAAAACCAGCAATGGTTAGACTTCATTATTTTCTGTAATATGATCCAAACAACACTCTGCTGTGGAATCTCGATATGCATTTTCAGAATTACTCAATCTTCAGCTACTCAGACTAATCTGATAGACTAAGGAAATACTAGAACAAAAAGGGTTAGTCAATCACCAGCAGTGTTTTCTGTTCTTAGGATCTCCTTTCTTCACCCAAAATGCATGCAAACTGAATACTGCATCCCACAATAGCTATATAATATATGAACAAACAACTTAGCAAATATATAGAAAAGTAATAATAGAGGGTCAGTGTGACTATGGAATTGTCTAGAAGACATGGCTTTTATTCTCTTAGTACTAATCTTGCAGTGGAGGTTTCTATTACTTTATGCACGGTGTCAGGATTTTCCCTTATTAATGGGTCTTCCAGGATACTATGATAACTTCTTTTTAAATTATGAAGAAAAAAAACAAGCCCAAAATTTTGTCTTTTTGTTTTACTGAATAAAAAAAAAAAAAGGTAACTCTAATAAAGCTTCATAAAAATGGACTGGTTACTTGGATTATGTCAAACAGAAGGTAGTTACCAGACAAGCTGCTTTATGAGCCAAAAGCAGATTGAAAACTTCATGCAGCTGCAGATCTTGTTACCTGTGTGCATATGTATGTTTCAGAAAAAGCAGCTGGCATCAGTGAAGCATGCACACTGTATAATTCAGGTGCACAAAGCAGGTGGAGTTCTGTGAATAGCAATACACAGGGTGTTTTGAGAATTTGGCAGTGCATGCTTGAAGTGTTAGTTTTTATATTGGGCATCTCCAGAGATGGAGGCAAATGAGCACAACTAGGACGCTGTGACCATACATCCAATATTTTGTAAATGATGTCTTCAGTGATTTGGAAATGTAGAAACAGTCAACCTGACTTACGGTTCAGTAACATATTCTAACATCAGAGGTTGGAGTTCCTGTGCAACCTTCACATTAAACATGCATGTGTACAGTTTGAGAGAAATCAGCAATGTGAACAGGTGCAGGCAGAGCACAGCAAGAGCTCTGTTCCTCGCTGCCAGAGCTCCACTGGTCTCAGTGCCTCAGTTCAGCCATTCATTCTATCATTTCATTTGCAGAGCAAGGTGAGGAACTTGCAGAACTCAAAACAGTGTTCCTGTAGAAAGTAGTCTGAAACCTGGAAGCCTTCAAATCAAATTTCCATGCTCACTGACAGTGCTTAGAATAAATATACATTATTAGTACTTTTTCTTTATTCTTTCTGTTACAGTCTCTGTAATTTTTTAATCCAGTTACAGCTCAGAGGATGTTCCAGCCACATAAATGGAGCAAACCTTTTTATTTTATGTATATTGCATTGGATGTGTTGAGAATTTTTTTTACCAACTGTGTTTCCTTCCTTTCTAGTCAGAATTAGAGATTTCTACCATGTTTTGCA
This sequence comes from Coracopsis vasa, assembly GCA_026283785.1. Lineage (NCBI taxonomy): Eukaryota > Metazoa > Chordata > Aves > Psittaciformes > Psittacidae > Coracopsis > Coracopsis vasa. The sequence goes on from JANHGB010073920.1 coordinate 6,210, forward strand.
GGAATAAAAACAAATTAAGAAGAAATAAGGATATGGGGAGATAAAAAGTTGGTATATTTCATTTGATAGAGGAACTGATTTTCATGAACATGTAATTGATATGGGAATGAAAAGCCTTCATCAGAGCTCTTGGAGAAGCTGAAGGAAAAGATTGTCTTCAGTCAGCTCTACTACCCTGTGTCAAGAACCAAAATTAGTTGCTTAATCCCAATCCAAAGAGATTTTCAAAAACTTTACCACACACACAAACAATCAAACACAGTCAAGGCAAAAGGCTCAATGCTGGACTGTCAGCTATGGAGGACAGAATGTTAATTATTCATTCTGGTTTAATAGCTATCATTTTTTGTTTGCTGTGTTGAGTAAAAGTATAAACTACTTGATTTTGCTTATGAAGATGAAATGGAACTAAAATATTATTTGCTAATTGTGGGTATTGTTTACTGGCCTATGTTTAGCCTGAGAACAAAATAGGAATTTAGAAATAGAATGAGGGTTCTAAAATGAATTTTAAAACTTAATGAGACAGTTCTGGTAACTTTGAATAAAAAGACAACAATAGAATTATTCATACTCTTGTCTAGGCAACTACTTTCCCATTATTTCCAGAAATAGTACTTGAGTAGCTTCCTGCCTAAATAAACAGTTCACGTAGATGGAACTTGGTCTATAAAGATTTATAAAATAAGATTTCCTTTTTTAAACTGAACGACATAGTGAAATACAGGAAGGGTTGGGCTGTGATTGGACCGGATTCTTGAAGTTAATGTTTTAAAAGGTTACGTGACCAGCTCAGGGTAACTAAATACACTTACTCTGTGGATAGCCTAGAAGAATCGTAGAGAATACACTCCCTCCATTGGCAAAAGAAGTAGTCTCTTGTAATAAAGATAGGAAATCATTAATAGCAAGCCTAACTCTGGGCTTCTGAAGAAAGTGTGTTTTCAACCCTCCTAGGAAGATTTTTAAACTATAGCCTTCACAGAGCAGACCCGTCAAATCTCACACATCGGGAGGGAGTCTCACACGTTTGGCTCCCAAACTGCCTCCTCTGCAGCTTGACCTGTATCACGCTCATTTGCAATACTTCACTGTGGCTCCTCTCCCATCCTCTAATCCCACATGCCAGGCACAGCTGGATGGCCCAGTTTGCAGCCTGTCAGACAGCTGCAGCTACCATTGGGCATCAGGGAGAGAGAAGGAGGAGGTGCAGCGCAGTATTGGCACATTGCTGAAAAGAAGAAAGGATTCGAGCGGAATTCACAGATCCATAGAAAAGTTTAGTTTGGAAGGGATCTTAAAGATCATCTAGTTCCAACTCCCCTGTTACAGGTAGAAACACCTTCCACTGGATCAGGTTGCTCAAAGCCCCATCCAACCAGATCTGGAAATACTAACAAAACCCCTTTCCAGAAAGTAAAATCTCTTCATAGTTCAGTGTTATAATTTTTCCAGTTTATGTTTCTTCTTAAGATTTCTGTTTTGAAAGTAGAGACTATGAGCTCCAAGGCCATTAAATAAAATCTTAGAAGCTTTTAAAGTTGTAATCTATAAATAAACGATGAAAAAAACAGTGCAGATATATTATAGGCTTAGGTCAGCAAGGCAATGGCTGGTGTTAATCTTTTCCCAGTAGCAATGAAAACAACAGGGTTGGTGTCTGCTGCACTGTTTCTGGTCCCAAGCTTGCAGACATGCTAATAGAATAAGACAGGGTTGACGAAAATTCACCTTCCTCAACATTCCTGGAGATAAACTGCTGAAAGTAAAACAAACAGTAACTATAGCAAAGCCCATCTCACTTTGAGCTCAGCTCAGACACTTTAAGGATGTGGCTGTGAGTTCTGCCTTATACCTGAATTTTTAACAACAGAGCTTCAAATGGTTGAATTGTTGAGAACAAAAGGCCAAGGCAGAAACCCATCCCTCACTCTCAGCAACCTACGGACCTCTGATGACCTGAAGGGCACCATTTGTGGCTTGGCCCATTGCTTCTTTCATGGAAAAGTGAGGGAGAACAACTTGGAAACAAAGTGTCCTCTCTCCAACATCTTTTGCTGTCTGTTTTCATAGGATTCTTTACTGAGTTCAGAAGAAACTCTAATTTGAACCACCTTCCTAAATACAGCGCTATCACATTGGGTTATATAAGCCTTGGATGGGGAAATATGCAATTTAATCTTCTATTTTTTTTAATTATATATAACTGTGTTAGAAAATTAATAATTCCAGTTTTTTAAACATCTTCACCACTTTAACTGATAAGTTTATGCTATGAATAGAAATTGTGCTGTACATAAGGGCATTTTATAAAATCTGTGTCATCTTTTTAGTCTGAACCTATTATTTTTATTTCTTTGCAGTAGACAACACAGGGAATAGGAGGCCCAATGTCACTGTCATGAAGAAGATGCAAGTGTCTGTCTTTTAATCAGATCTCTGCACTTGCTCATTAATAAAAAATTACAAGAGAAGAAACAAAACCATAGTAATTGTTCAGCAAAAAATTGACCTGAATACTCTACACCTTGAGTAAGATTCTCAGTAACGTTGAATTTTTGAGGAGGTTTTCTTAGATGTGGTACCAAGGCACCCACAAAACAGAAAGGAACTTCAGAAACGGGCTATTTAACTTCTTTTCTTTTTAACTTTAGAATTACAGCTAGCACATAACTTTAGTCTCAAGAACTAAATGGAGAGCAACATTTCATATAAATTAAATTTTCTAACATGTAATTGAGGATTTTCAGTGTGAAGTTCTCATTTTTCCCTGACAGCTTTCCATGAATTATCTTAACTGTTATCTTAGAAAAGGCAATTATTATGTGGAGCATTAAGCAGAGCATAAATATTGGTACACTGCGGAGATACCGGTTAATATTCTTTTGACTACTGAACCATAAATAAAGGAAAACAGCATTGTTAAATGGTTCTACAGTTACATCAGTGCGAGTAGTGATTGTGTTGCCATGTGAAGGATACAGTTTTGGAACATGCCACAGAGGGAACTATTACGAAGTTACATTTTACAGAATGTTTCTGTTATTCACATTATAAAATCCCTAAGGGTTTTGCTTAGTCCTCCTCTTCCCTGCTGTATGCTGCAGACCAAATAGTCTGTCCGTGTTGGTTTGTCAGCAGAGTGCATTTCACATTATCATGAGAGTGACATACTTGGCCCATCACGGGAAGGAGGGAAATCACCAGAGGTTTTAGTTTCTGTGTCCCTGCCAGTGTGACTCATCAGGCAGCAGGAGCTACCTGTACCAGCAGCAGCAACTGTATGAGGCAGCACATAACACAGCCAGCAGCATTCTCATCTCTTGCCACAGAGCAGAGAACTCTCTTATCAAGGATTAGCACTACAACCCTGAAATATCTACCCCAATCTTTCTAAGAGACCTTCCCAAGTTAACCACTGTGGCTGCGGCAACTGATTTCCCCTAGTTTTCCAGCTCTCCTAAGCCAGGGTCTTGCTCTGACGATATTAATTAGGCACAAATCCACTGGTGGCCATCAACTCATATCTGTCTCCCACATCAGTTTGGGATGCCAGTGTGATGGCATTACCCTGCTGCCTCTGACCACATGTGCTGGTGGACTTGATCCCATTTTTTCCTTAGAATCACTTGTCTGCTAGGCAGTACATAGAAACACAGTTCAGAGCCACCAGGTTTTCCAGGATGGCAACATCTGGGCCAAGCAGGAGGGAATTCTATTACCTCTCCTTCCTTCTATCACAACCTTATTTAAACACATGTTCCCATCTGGCTTAATTACCTCCACATCTCTACCACAGGCCAGTGTGCACTCCTAACTAACTTAAAAATGGGGTTGGAGAAGGACAAGAGCCTGGCAGCCACCTAAGCCAGGTTAAACATGGTTTATCTGCCTTCAGTCCCTCTGCTAAGAGATAGTAATAAATAATGACAAACATCAGATAAAAGTCTCTCAGTTTTTCTTTATGGAGAATCACAAATCACAGGCAAATAAATGAGGCAACAGCTATAAGGGCCTTGCCTTCTGTTCTGCAAGGCCTTGTAGGATAGCTGTTGTACCCAGGAATGTAGATGTAGAGGTTGAATGTATCTAGGGACACCATCCCAAGACTCCTTCCAGAGGAAAGTCTTCAGGCCAATGAAATGTTGATGTAGCTTGCTAGTCTGCTTGGACTTGATCCAACACATTGAAACCAAGTGAAGGGCTCCCACTAACATCCGGGTGTGCTAGATTAGAGTTTAAATACAATAGATGATTTAATTTGCACTAAGGAGGAGTACTACCATAAACAGAAAACAGTGTACTTAGTTACTGCTGGCACCACACACCAATTTTAAATGTCATAAGCTCCTTTCACAGCACTGGTTGGTGCAAGTGCACAGGAAGCTACTGAAACAACATTATGCATAGCTGTTATCTTTCTCTTCATCATAGTTAAATCTTTGATGATAAAGAGGCCAGATTTCTGGAGTCCATTTTAGATACTTCTATACTGAACTAAACTTTAGAACTCTTTCTTGGTCCATAAAATCCTGATAAATAGGTGTTAACCCATCTCAGTCTGCTTTCAAAGATGTTCTTAGTAAACAATTCTTCATGCTTGCAGAAAGGATGTTTAATAGTGCAAAACCTTGGAAACTGCACTATGGGAAAACTTTCAAACAAAACACAGATAGTAGTAAACTTCCCAAATCTTATTTCATCAAATTACTTAAAAAGGAAAATGTCAACATGGCATTTACACTTATTCGGTGTAGTAAATACATCCCCCACAAATTATCATTCAGAAATGGTGCCTCAGTCCACATACGTAGGGCCATGATAACCACTGTGCCCAGCTCTTCAGAAATTAAGCAAAAGAAAAGATTGCCGTCTTTTGTAGCCTTATCTGGATTGGCACTTGGCTGATATCCTTTGCTCAGCTTGTATTCCAGCTGGGATAAATATTGAGGTCAGTGTATAAATATTCTGCATAATTGCTCTGTATAATTACAAGTATATCTGCCCTCCATAAATCCAGTTAAATAAGGCAGGATTGCACTGCAGATCGAATGTCATATCCTATCAGAAAACTTTCCTCATAAACAAAACTAAAATCACACTTGTGCATATTTAAACTGGTGTAGATAGTACGGCAAGCTGTAACTTCAGGATCACATTAGCACCAAATCTGTAACTTAGTCCATAAGGTATTTTTAACTCATGCCTTCGTGCTTCTCCCCATAACTTCTGAGTGTCTCTGCAGTGGGAAGGTGGCTGGTATGACGGATCCAGAGTATTGCTTAATATTCTGTAGTCCTACTCAGTAAGAGATCACAACCCTATTTTTAGAAGAAAAAATCACAATTCAACTGCAAGCATAATGACAAGAAAAAAATTTAAAAAATTAAAAAAGAACAGAATAGGAAACCCATACTCAAAAGTTTGTTGCATTTAATTTGGTTTTAACTCAGATATGCTCCTTTTACTAGGTATAATTTTTCTAGCATTTACAGCACTCTGAAAAGTTCATCATGGTCGTGGAAAGGAAGAAAATACCGTTAAGGAAAAAACTCAGCTGTATGTGAGTTATGGTTGTAAAATTAATCCGCTCAAGTAATGACAGATCAGAAAACCCACAAGCTGTCAGGTTTTCAAATTATACCAAAATTTGTCAAATATATCCTCATAATTATATGTAATAACTGTCATGTGAAATTTCTCTTCATTCTTTTTTTTGCCATTCTTATCAACATACAAACTGCTCCAAATGTGATGTCAGACCTTCTGCTAACCTACCAAACTGCCGGAAACATAAACAACACATTTCTTTTCAGCAACTTAATCCCCAAAATAATAGTAATAATCAAATGGAACTTACAGAGCTGAAATACACAGCGATATTGTTAATAAGAATAACAGAAAGTTCCAGCACAAAAGTACATGTGAACTTAAAACATATTTGTTGTCAAATAATGGGAACTAAGGATAACAAGAACTCAGATGTTATCCAGCCCCCTTACTACAGCAGATTAAAAAATGTCTACGCCTGGCAAGCTTTGGGCTACATTGTGTGGAGCTGGCTGTTCTTATAGCACTGAAAATGGGGGTGGGGGTTTCTTTTCAGTAGGTTTTTCTTGGTCCGTGACAGAAATCATGAACTTTTTTTTTTAATTAATTAAATCCAGGTTAGATTTTAAGAAAAATATACAAGAGATTTTTATATTAAAAAAATTAAAGTAAAGGGGACAGTAAAGTACTGGAATAATTGTCTGGGGGGAAGATGATAGAGTCTCCGTCTTCGCTGGGCATTAAAAATAGGTTTGCCAGTGCTGATGTTAGCCCATGTCAGGGGAAATGCTGAATGAGGTGATCCCCTGAGGATCCTTTCAACCTAAACTGTCCTATGATTTTAAATTTGTATTGAGAATGGTACAGATAATACTGATCAAGTCTTGACACAAGAACTTGGGGCTGGTCAACCTTGTGAAGCACCATTCACCCTAATTATTTTATTAGGTGTTTTCTCTGTGTTAACTGTGTCTGAACATCCACCAGCTTTACATGGGAGGGATTTTCCATTGCATTTCATGTGCCTTTCTGCTGTAAATGAGCCAGTAGAAGGCCTAGACCACACCAGAGAAGAGTGAAGAGCCCCATCATCAGGACAAGAGTCTGAAGGGACAGGAAACTAAAACTGGATGGAAGCAGGATCCTGGCTTGCAAAATTTACAGTGCCCTTTAACAGTGAGCAATTCTGACATTGGAAAAGGAATTTTTCAGGCAAAAAAAAGGTCTAAGTTGGAATGAAATTGTGAAAATCTCTTATCTAATAAATGGGGAAGTAATTTACAATAATATTGTCTCTTTTTCAAAAGACTTTATCTAATTATTTAAGAAGACAACAGTATTTGCTCTAGTGGTACAAAAGCAAGTGAAATTCACTCTAAATACTAGAAGAGTCTAAAACCCAACTGGTCTCTAAACAAGTTGTGCAGAGGTTCAGCTAGATAGCCTTACAATTTTCCAAGTCACTGAAGCAGTGAAGATATCCCTTGTTTGAAGGAGAGGACAACTGGCTGCTGGCTTTTTTTTGCTTTTTTTTTCTTTTTTTTCCTTTTTTTTTTTTTTTGTCAAGCATATATTTTGTTTTATTTAATTTTTTTTTAGTTGTAAGGAGGCAGCAGCAAAGTTACTTACGTGATTTCAAATGTACATTTACACTTCTGGAAGCTTTATTAAGTGTAAAGAGACTTTTCATGTGTATGTCTTCCTGGAGAAGATGAAAACATTTTATTCAGAGGAAAACAATACTTTAAATGTTGGGGTTTTTTCCATTTTAACTATAACAGTTCATGTTTACAGTACTCCAGTAGCTTCCAGGATTCACTGAAGATAATGAATGACTGCTTATAATTAAGGATTTCACAGGGTTTTTTTCTGTGTACCATCCAACTTCGAAAATTGCAGGCTTACTACTCAGCAGCATTGCCGCTTTTGTGACAGATTGGAGCACTGTTACTTAACATCTCAAGGATGGTTAATATATTGGATGCACTTTGACAGAAAACAGAAAGCATTTACTCAAAGGAAATGCTGATAGAAGAGAACATTCATTGAGTATCCTCTCTATCTAAGTGGAAATAGTAGTAATAGTGTTATTCTGCATTGAAGGTCCATAATGGAGCTTGAATAAATTTATTTACCTCTCCCCAAAATGATGAGTGCTCTCTGCATAAGATGCCCTGAACAACCTGAGAAGGATGTATATTTAAGTACACTAAATATTTGCTTCATAGAAAATGTGTAGCCATTGTACTTTACTTACTGCTTTATTTTACTGTGATATTTAAAGTCCTTTTCCTTAATAAATTAAAATATTGTTGAAATTCAGATGAAAGTGAGGGAGGAATTATTTTTTTTTCTTTTCTTTCATCTGCCTGGGAGAAGCATTAGCTTCATCAGTCGGTGCAGAGATTGAAGCAATTTATCTAATATGGAAATGCCTCTGTCTAAAATGCAGTAAACACTACAGACAAGTGTAGGCAAATTATGGAGAAAAAAGGGAAAAAGAGCTGACTTTATTCTTTTATTGAACTAGGTTAGTTCTAAGAAAATAATAAAACAAAATTTGGGAAATGACCTTTCACAGAAAAAAAAATATATAAGAATCATAAATATACTGGGTGCAGAACCAACTTGTTATTCCAAGGATTTGAATTGATCAACCTGTTCTTTGCAATCTAGCAAACACATTTCTCCAGGGATGCAAAATTGCCATGGTACATGCTCCAAACACAATGCTGAATTGACTGCCCAAAGACAGACTCTTATTGTGATGTATTGGTTTCCACTGCCGTGGTCTTTCATACTTATTGGAAGTCTTTATAAAAATAATGAGATTTAAATGGCTGCCTCATAGAAACTGTCTTTTAATAATTGCTAAAAATCATTATCTTCTGAATAAATCTATGAGAAAAATTATTATCCTTTTCTGAGTATTTTTTTGACACCAGGAAATCTATCTATATGTAAGACTGCGGACTCTGATTGGTTTTATAAAAACTCTGTATCACTGAATGTTTCCATGTAGACTGTATCAGCAGTTTGCTAAGAGGAGCTGTCACATGCTGCACAGAAGCTGTGTTGCAGAATTATTGAGTCATAACTGTGAATAGGACTATCTTGCTTAGTGAGTTGAAGTTGACTACAAGGGGTGGCTGAGCAGCAAGAATCACATTTTTGAGTCTGTATGTCAAGTTGATGGTAAATTTGAAAAATTCATTAGATCGCAGTAATCCTGAGGGAAAGCTTTAAAGAAAAGGACTGGGATATTGTAACAGAACAAAATCTCTTCTGAGTAGCTCGATTTCAGCAACCAGGACAGAAAAAGAATGGCCAAAGAATGGAAAGGAAGAAAAAATCAAGGGTCTTCAGACATGAGGAGGGCTGACAAAATCCTGGTGGGGTTTAGGTGGGTGAAAACACTTGGATGTTATTTTCATGTGGATTGCAAGTCTTCTATATTTTCTCTGTAAGTGAAATTTAGGTTAGAGGAAAGACAACACATACTTACGTAACAGTGCCAGTGCTAAATCTGCATGTTAATAAGTTGCGCTATTGTACGTTTTCTGAAGACTGAAACACAGGCATAGATTTCCAAGGGGAGACTGGAAAGCCAAAGCTCTGGCTTTGGCTTCATTTCACCTACCCCACTGCAACAGTGGTGGCTCCCATAGTGCAGAGCAGTGCTGCAGCTTCTCCCTGGCTTTTACACAGCCAAAGGGAAGCCACACCATTGTGTTGCAGCCTGGTCAATGTGTGTGTCTGTTTTCTTTCCTCTCCTGACCCTTGACATGTCTTTCATATGAGCCAATATGGATGCAGTGCCCCAACACAGGGTGCTCAGATCATCCATTCAGGGCTGCATTTGCTCCTGAACAAAAGGGCACATCATTTCGCTAGGACTATCATGAGTGCTCAGCGACAAGTGTGACTGAGAGAGTTCGTGGTAGTTTCAGAGTAATTGGACTGAAACTAATGCAAACACTTCATTTTTGGTAGAAGCTGTGGCCTTCAGAACATCACTGCTAAAACTGGGAGATCTCGTATGTCAGATACTCCTCCAAAGCCATGTAACTACAGACACCCAGCCAATGGTATAGTGCTTAATCTGCTCAGTCCCAACAAATCACAAATGTGTGCTTTCAAGGGCTGGGTAAAGCATTCTCAGTAGCCAACACATAAAGAGGCAGGGGTATTCATCAAGGCTTGATACTGTGCTGGATATAAACACTATCACAGCAAGTTATAAAGTGGCTTCCAAAGAAGGCTTTGTTGAAAAAAATATGTACATCCTACTTCTAAACTGAAAGCTAGAAGTATATCTTACTCTGGTCTCAGAAATTGTGCAGAGCAAGCACAGATATGAACAACATAATAAAAGCCAGTTCCTGAGCTCAGTAGCCAGCAAGGTTTGCCTGTTACTGAATGCAGACATTCAGGGCTTGTGGCTGTACCCAGCTGCTTGGGCAGGCTGCATTGCCTGCTTCCAGTGGAGACCTCAAAGAGATCCCAGTTACCCCAGTTCTCCTGTAGAGATGGCAGGAGTGGGAGGGTGCTCTGCATGGGCCACTCAACTTGTCTGAGGAATTTAGGAAGCCAGATGACTTGAGGACACATATGAATACCAGTATGAATACCATGAAAATACAGTGTCAGGATGTCTGCAGGCACAGGTATTTGGTCTGGAAAGCTGTAGTTAGGGAACCCATCTCTCAGCAGGGATAGAGTTGCATATATTAAATTCAGAAGGATTGTGGGTGCTCATAGAATCATAGAATAATTAGGGTTGGAAAGGACCTTAAGATCATCTAGTTCCAACCCCCATGCCACGGCCAGGGACACCTCACACTAAACCATGTCACTCAAGGCTCTGTCCAACCTGGCCGCCAGGGATGTAGCATTCCTAACTTCCTTGGGCAACCCATTCCAGTGCCTTTCCACCCTAACAGTAAAGAATTTCTTCCTTATATCCAATCTAAACTTCCCCCATTTAAGTTTTAACCCATTACGCCTTGTCCTATCGCTACAGTCCCTAATGAAGAGTCCATTCCCAGCATCCCTATAGCCCCCCTTCAGATACTGGAAGGCTGCTATTAGGTCCCCACGCAGCCTTCTCCAGGCTGAACAGCCCCAACTTACACAGCCTGTCTTCATACAGGAAGTGCTCCAGTCCCCTGATCATTCTCATGGCCTCCTCTGGACTTGTTCCAACAGTTCCATGTCCTTTTTATGTTGAGGACACCAGAACTGCACACAATAC
>JANHGB010073925.1:0-45099 GCA_026283785.1 Coracopsis vasa
TGTTGTATCTTAGTTAGTGGACTGCTCTTATCTCAACCTGTGGGAGTTACATTCTTTAGATTCTCCTCCCCATCCCTGCAGGAGCGGGGAGAGGAAAGGGGAGGGGGGAGCGAGTGGGCTGCATGGTTTCCTGAGTGACAGGCTGTGCTTAAACCACGACAGCATATTATCTCCTTTATTTGTCAGCTTTCTTTTTCTTTTTCCCCTAGAATAAATTCCTATTTATTAAGCATTTGGCACACTGTTTTCCAAGTGAGGAGGATAAACCTCTTTTTTGTGTGTTTTCCCAGATTTCTAGAGAGAGGTTTTGAATGGATGTTTCTTACTAACTCCTTAAAGTTTGAGTGTGGACCACCTTTTACTGTTTCAAGTAAAATCTTGGTAAAAGTCAGAAACAAGCTTTTGATAAGCTAGTCAAGAGAAATGCCATGTTTGGATAAATATTCCTGTTCCTGCCAGCAACCTGTTTATAGAAATAGGTTCATTAAGGCAACAAACAAAACTTACAAGTGATAAATATAAAAACAAAATAGGTATTAAAAAGATATCAAACTGGATGAGAAATACATTACACTAACTTGCCTATGACCGATACTTACTTAACTGCTCTGACACTGCCTGGAGTGCTTGTCTATGCTGTATTTCAATAATAGAGTCCAATCTTTCTTTTCCAAAGAAATTAAGGACAAAACTCTTTACAGAGGGAACAGAATCTTACTTTTACTTTTGCAGTCAATTTTGCAGGAATTGTACATTTTCTACTGTTTATTCATAATGTTTCTATTTCATACACAAAAAAATACATATGCCACTGTCAGGAAAATGATAGGTGTCACAATGAACAGCATAGAACAAAAGGAGAAAAAAAGAACAATCTGCAAACAATAGATGACTATGGGAATTATGTTCTAAATTACCTAATCTGATGCCTTTCTTCAATATGACTGCCCATTTGAAAAATTAAATGGTATTGTAAGTAATGAATGGGTGTGTAACTTGGAACACAGCAATGAGGTGAATATTACTTTTAACTGATGAGATGTATTTCAAATGTCTTTGATTATTTACACAACATTTATTTCACCTTTTTTTTTTAATCTTCCAAGAAGAAATTCTGAATTATTATAATGAAACATTATAAAAACATATACAAAAGAAATGCCCTACTGCATCAGAACAGTGGTTCACCCAGCCTAGTATTCACTTCTCAAAGTGGAAAGACAGTTGTTGAGAGAAATACACGACCTGTCCCCTTTCTGCAAACCATTCCTCTGGTATTTTTCCCAGAATAGTTGTTCTAGGGATTTTAAAGAGTACTTATGTGCTTAGTCCTCCTAGCATCCACTTAAGGACCTGCTATCCGTGAACTTTTCTAAGACATTCTGACACTGCTGATACTGTCTGCTTCTGTACCTTTGGGCATCAACAACTTACAGAAGTTCTCTACTCTTTGTGTGGGGACTATTTTCATCCATTTTAAACTGACTCACACTAGTTTTGAGTATCTCTGGTTCTAATATGGTAAGATTCTCCATTTAGCCTATCTACTTCCTGAGAACTGTTAAGTGTGTCCTGAAGTAACTATAGAAGAAAGCCACTGCATCAGCTCCATTATTTAAAAATATGGTTTCTCAGACACCAGACATGCATCAGCTGGATTTTTTTTTAACAAGGATTAATGAAATGAGGTAAGGGTTAAGGATGACTACCCATTGTATTTCTCAATGTTTCTCACAAAAATAAGTAAAAAAAACCCTCCAAACATTTAAACCCAAGTCAATTATATAGCTGGCATCTTTTTCTATAAGAAGCTGATCCAAACCTTCACACCAACCAGGATCTGAAAATTTCTCATCTGAAACTGACCTTGTAAATTTGGACTTACACTGAATCTTTGCATTTTCTTATTCAGAGTTTGAATTTTATATTCCTCTCTCTGACAAGCAATTACTGCCTTTTAAGAATGGCTTAAAGTATTCTGAATAAATATTTTGAATACAAGGAGATAATATCTCTGTTCTGCTTAGCAGAGGATATTGGTGTATCCTGTGAAAGGGATGTATCTTAGTATGTACTGAATTATTTTAATTAATTAAAAAAGTTACCATCAATTCTCTAAAGAAGTCTATGAAGGCTACTATAGCCAAAGAGCACACAAAACTGCTCAGATTGAGAATGCAAAGGCAGCTTTATGTCAGTTCATGCCATGCCTAGATTACGCCAGTGTTAAAAGCCAGTCACTCCCATTTTGTACACTGGTTTGAAATGATGCAAAGCTGATAAAAATCTATTCTAAATTTTCTCAAGCTGGAAAAGTAGCAGCTACTCACATAGCAGCTACAGACCACCAGCTTGCAAATGCACTTTAAGCTACATCCCCTTCCAAATCTGAGTGATCATCTTGTTTCCCTTTCACTACTTCTCTTATAGGTAAGGATCTGTAAAATCAGGAATATGGATATAGCCATCATTTGACCACAAATATTTCACCATATTTTCAGTTCAACTGTTTTTACAATAAACAGAAAACCAAGATTGCATAATACATGTATACATAAACTGGACCTTCTTCATTTCAGGCTCAGCAGCACTGTTAGAAGCTACATATTTTTCATAGTAAAACACTATTGCACAAGGTCTGCTAAAGAATCATAAACATAGTCCCTTTGATGGGCCTTATAAGGCCTACTTTCCTCAAAATCTGCTAAATCACTATCTAATCATTTACTCGATGTTTCTAAATGTTAATCCAGGGTCAAGGTAATGGCCCTCTGACACAACACGCAAATTTATATAAAATCATGCCCTTCTAGCATTCACTTATAACTTTGGTGGGCTACTCCGATTTAAATTTAAAAGCAGATTACTGACTTTATTAGAGCACAGGCAGATGAGACCTGATGCCACAAACAAAATGCTGCTTCTAGCTTCAGCTTTTTCCCTAATACTACTGCAGTGCTCTAATGCCCAAAACAAAACAATTACACCTGCAGACTGTAATACCGTTGAAACAGACGCAGGAGTGGCCCTGGATTTGGTCAACAGACATCGCAGAAGTGGTTATGTTTTTGGGTTATACCGTGTTACTGATGCACACGAACTACATATAGTAAGTATCAATTTAAAGGCTGATTTACACAAGACTGTGATTTTAAAATAATGACCCAGCTCTTTAAAAGCTTATGGTTATTGCTTTTAACAGAGGAATGTTGATGTAACTGATTCAAGGAATCAGTTCTGATTTATGTTGTCTCAGTATTCATTTGTGCATGGTTTATTGTACATAAGCTTGATCTTGAACAACGCTGAATGCCCTTATTCTCTTGGCTGGCAAGATGCTGTTGTAAGAGATGCTCCAAACAGCTTTATACAACACTGAAAATTATTCTGTCCTGCCTGTTGTCAGGTCTCAGATGTTGTGTTCAAAATCTATATTTGAAGGGTTTCTTTAATCTGTGAATGTCTAATATTAATCAGATCATCCTATCCTCAAGACTGGCATTTTGTTATCATCTTAATTCTGGGAGATGAAAGTGCCACTCTGCAAAACAGGGGAAGGGCTGGATAGAGAATCTGCTTTAGTAATTTCCTGTTTCCTTCCTATTTCTATTTCCTAGAGAGAATACATAAGCCTTTGTAAATGACTGCCTAAATGCCAAAGCAAATCAATAGCAGAAAAAGCAACAGAATACAAAATTTCTTTAACTATTAGACAAAAGAGACCAAGGACATGCAGATATATTAATGCACCTGACTACCTTTTAGCTGCTTGCCTATTAAACTAGAATCCAGGCACACAGCCACTGTTTAAGAAATGTATTGCACATCTCAGTATGTCAACTGAAAAAACAGGCAGTGTTTGATGGAGATGCTTAAGACTGCCTGTTAGGACAAGAAAAAGGTCAGGAAGTGACCCAAAGCCCAGATTCCAAGGATTTGGCAAGTGATACTATTGGGTTTTACACAATAGCCAGGTAGTTAAAGAGCTCATCTCGGGAGCAATCGGCCTTCTTAATCTTCAGCATTAAGAGATTAAGGCCTCAAGTCTCCCATTCTTGAAGAACGCTGCTGCCATGCAGCTATGTGTGTGCCACCCCTGTGTAGGGAAGCCACTGGACAGTAAAACATGCAAAATTCATGGGTTGGATGAGTAGAACCATAGTTATTTCTAAAAAAAAAAAATCTCCGTGTTTCTACATTTTAATCAATTATTAACTCCACAAACCATAGAACTGTAATTTGGAATAGGGATCAGAGCTGAGGATTCACATTTCCAGGTGAATGGTATAACCACTAGACTACCATGCTTATGGTCTGCTTTATACCCTTAATGAATTCTGCTGTCTTTGTGATCCAGGGTCACAGCTTCAGCTATCATACAGAGCCCACAAGAACAGCAAAGACCCTTCTGTCTATCCTACTGCTAAGGAATTCTCCCTGTAAGGTCTCTGCACCTTCTCAGTTCTAGAATGTCTGGTATGGCAGCACTCAGCGGCAGTGTGGCTTCATTCAGGCTATGATAGTCTACTGCTAGTCCCTGCTCCCCATTAGACTGTCACACTGGCCATATGGGGATATTAAAGGGTGAATGAATGAACATTTTTTGTGACCAATGACTATTACACCAATACCATGAATGCTTATAACAAATTTGTTTTAACATGCTCTGGTAAGATCTGTTGTAATCTCAATACTTCATGTCTCATGTTGGACACCAAAAAGGACTGTCATGGTTTAACCCCAGAGAGCAACTAAGTACCATGCAGCCACTTGCTCATCCCCCACCCCTGGGTGATTCCAAGGGGATTCCAAGGAGAATTGGAAGAAGGTAAAACCCGTGGGTTGGGAAAAGAACAGTTAAATAATTGAAAAAAAGTAAATAGTAACAATAAAAACAACAACAATAATAATAATAGGAAAAAGAGAAAAGGAGTAATAAAATTCAGAATTCAGGAAACACAAGTGATGCACAATACAATCATTCACCACCCGCTGACTGATGCCCAGCCAGTCCCCGAATAGTGATCAGTGGCTCCCAGCCAACTGCCCCAGTTTCTACACTGAGCATAACGATCTATGGTATGGAATATCCCTTTGGCAAGTTTGGGTCAGGTGTCCTGTCTCTGCTCCCTCCCAGCTTCATGTGCATCTCCTCATTGACAGAACACAAGAGACTGCAAAGTCCTTGATCAGGGTAAGCACTACTTAGCAGCTACTAAAACGTAGGTGTGTTACCAATCTTATTCTCACAGTAAAGACAAAACACAGAACTGTACCACCTTCTAGGAAGAAAATTAACTCCATCCCAGCCAAACCCAGGACATTTTTACATTACAAACAATAATTAGCTTTGTTGCACTGCTCCTTGAATAACTTGAGCAGGAAGCAAAGTTCTGAAAGAGTATCTGGTCAGAAAAGTCATTTGAGATGGATGTAGCTATAGAATTGGCTGCCTAGGCAACTGATTTCTATGTGAAAATCAGAAAGACATAATGGCAACTTTTTAACACTGGCATTTTCCCTACTTGATGGATGCCAGGATAACAACACACTCTTCTCACAGGTTCTCAATGACAAAGTAACAGTTGTAAGTTGCAGTAAGGGAAATTCTGACTAGATGTAAGGCCAAAAAATAAATCATGGAGAAAGTGGTTAAGTTTTTCTATGGAAACTGGAATGGCTTAGAGAGGTTGTGGAACATCTGTCTTGGTGATACACCAAATTCAGCTGAATCTAACTTTGGAGCTAGCTTTGCTGTGAGCAAGTGGCTGGACAAGATGATCTCCAAAGTTCCCTTCCAGCCCAAACCCTTTCTAGGCTTGTCAGCTCAGAAAAACCTTAATAGAGAACTGGAGAAGCTACATTAAAGATTAAACGTACCTACTTCAAAGAAGTTTCTTTCAGACCAAACTTCTTATACAAACTCTTTTTTACCTGCAATTCTCTTCCAGGGAAATTCATCTTTCCTCTACTTAACTTTGGATGTGCTGGAAACTGAATGCCCTGTATTATCCAGAAGACATTGGGCATCCTGTGAATACAGTGACACCTATTCCATGGCAAGTAACAGCACCCTGGCAGAGTCATATGTCAATAATGCATTAACTTGATCTTCAACTAACTGCCCAGAAATTTCTGTGCCAAAAAATCTCTAAGACTAGGCTTTAATATGGCTCACTATAAAATAAAATCTGTTGAATTCTAGACTTGTTGAACATAAGCTAAAGTTTTGGAAAAGGGCTGATTCCTCAAATAAATGCAGCTTTATTTGTCTCAGAGAAGATATACTCGGCATTCCACTGCTGGTAGCAGTACTGATGTTTAAAGAATAATTTGCTGACAACTATAAGGCATTAGAAATTATTTTTTAAGCATATTTCTAGTATATTAGCCAGAAATACCAGTGTTACATTTTGTCAGTTTCCTGTCATAGCATTTGTTGCATGACAATATGAAATACTGGTAGTGTCATTACACATACAATATGTAGCAATACTTACCCTTTATTGTTGCAGTCCACTGAAGCAGCCTGGGATGAGAACTACCAATCCAAAAGTTTATCTAAATAGGAGAGTGGTGGAACTACCACACAGGACAAAACAGGAAGGCCATGAGGAGAACAGAGAGGGGAGAGCAGAGGAGAGAAGAGGAGAGGAGAGGAGAGTACTGGAGAGGAGAGAAGTTAGAAGAGCGATTTATTCTTTTTATTAAGTTGGGGAAAAGGAATGGAAGAAAAGGTCCATCCATTTTTTGATAGAGGTTTATGTAACCTTGAGTATCTCTGTCATCCTAACATCCCCTATTAGCTAGTATTATATTACTGTAAGTATTAGAATGACTGAGAAGGCTGGTTTAGTTTTTCATTGTCTACTCAGTCATGCAAACTGAGAATTAAAATAAAAGCTCTTGTAGAGGGATATCCCATTTTATCTGAACACAAATTCTGGGAGGTACCAGATAAAACATTACATTAATGACCACATCTATTATTCTTAGAAGTACTGTACATTAAAAGGAGGCATAATTTCTATGATCACCTACATTCAATTAAATTCGGAGAAAATAACATCATAATCACATATCCTTTTTTCTCCTCAGGACTTTGGGCAATGTAAGATTATCATGCATACAAACCATCTGCTGGAGAAACCTCAACTATATGGATTCAATTGTACATTAAGTCCAGGTAAAATAATCACTGTTGTAAGCCAATGCATGCCTCAAACCAGCCCTAGTACCAAATTACAAGTCTGTGCATTACTAGTATATGCTAACCATAGAGCAGATTCATTCATCTGCTTGCAATTCATTCATACTTTAGATAATTCAAATGGAATGCTAAGAATTAGTAATAGAATTAAGGTTACCCTGCTCTTCCAAAGCAGACTTTATTAATGTCAGATGATGTCACCATTCCACTCCACCATAACATGATAATGAGTATCAGGACAAACCTAAACTTAGAAAGGATGCCCATTTGGGGTGGTAAGATTCTAAGGTGGAGCTAAAAGATTTATAAGAATATTCATTTTCACAAGTTTGTATTTTTTCCACATTATAGGACAAACCCATATTTGAGGAGTGAGGCATAGGTATTACACTTCCAAGGAAATGTTTGCATTTCAGTTTCTCATTATGAGTTCACATTAAAGGCATATGCACACTCCCAAGAGTATTAATATCCGTTGCAATATTAGTAAATTCTCTGTTTTCACAGTTCCGCCAGATTTATTAGAGTGCAAAGATTGTCCTGTGAAAGTTGAAATCCTAGAAGTCACCGAGCAACATAAAAATATTGCTGCGAAGGCCCTGGAGAAATTCAACAATGAGGGTAACCACACAAACCACTTCGGTGTGGACAAAGTTGAAAAGGTTTTAAAGATGGTAAGTGGCATTTTGTCCTAAAATTACTTATAAATGACAAAATTTTGCAAGGAGCTCAAAGCCATGGGACCAGAACTCAAAACTTTCTAGGATCAGAACTATTGCTTGTCACCATTCAGTGTAAACCATCTGCTTAAAATTGAAGGTCCTATTTCTGCAAAGACTTGTTATTAACTTTAATTTAGGCATGTGAAAGCAAAAGGACTTCATCTGCTAAAAACTATGGCAGTGAAATGGCAACCAAAATGTCAGAGCCTTCTTTGTGTACCTGTTTTTATTTTGAATGTCTATTTACCTATCACATCATAACATACAAGAGTGTATTTACTACTGAACAGAGTTCTTCAAGATGTACAGTCATTGTATTATCGCAGTTACACATTCTGTCAACCAAAATCAGATAATTTTCTACTCTTAGCATATTTAGCATTTTGAATCTCTGCTGCAGAGCAAAACAGCACTCCAAGAGCTCTGAATGACAGGAGGTATGCATCTGTGCTGTACCTCTTGAAGAACTGCTGGCTCTAGTAAATAACTCCTCCATTTTTGAATGATGTCACCACGAAGACTTATCCTTCAGGTGACTTGAAGTATAACTCTCACATCACCACAATTTCTTGTTGCTAGATACTGCAGACCTTCACTTAAACAGCACAGGATCATCTGCAAACACATGTCAGTTCAGGACACCTCAGTTATGAGGTCCCACGGTCCTTCCCATAATACATGTTGATCTTGGAAACTGCCAAAATTATAGCATGCCAACCCCACCTCCCTGCAGCTTTTAATATTGCTCAGAAACACTACAGTGCTCTACACTGCAGTCCTGTGCAGTGTATCCCTACTCCCATTTAGCAAATGGCTGTTTGCCTGATTCATGGATTTCTCCCTAAAGGCTTTGCCTTCACGTTTTGCTGCCTTTAGCTACAGTGACAATTTAGATTGCACCAGATTTCAGTAGACTCCATAACACTTAGAAAATATTAATTATGATAAAACGTATACCATAAAGTATGTGCATCCACTTTTAACCAATTTAGTTAAGCTAATGAAACTTGTGTGCACACATATGCTACAGACACCTTTCACACAGACTTAAACTACTACTACTGTTGGAAATTAAAATGAAACACCTTTTTATGGATTTTACTAGGATCACAAAGGCTTTCTCTCATGTTCTTACGGAACAATGTCTTCTCTATGAATAATGCCACTGACAACAGAGAAAGCAATGATCTCACTGTAACTGGCAAACTTTTATCCCAAAATAACATCAGCACTGTAGTACTATGCATTCCCATCACTGGAAAGGGATGGTTGTCATCCAATAGATCTCTGTACTTTCAGAGGAGCAGCAGTTCAATTTGGGGAGAAGACCCTAAGGATGCTACTTCCTAAAAACACAGACTGTAAAAGTAACAGGTTTTAATACATACACATACCAGACAATGAAATAAAGCAACCATTCCTGGAACTCATAAAGGTGTGCAGAAAGTAAGGTATAAAATATATAATCTATTTTCCTTACAGTATATATATGAACATTTGAACAGCACAGGTAATGAAAGCATAAGGTAGATGGGATTTTGATAATGATATGAAGTATGGTTGCTTTTAAAATTACAGAACTTTAAATACACCTAGTTACCACTTCTTGTTTGACCTCTTGGTTTCAGATTGCCTCCCGTGAAGGTCACATTTTAGGATTTTCTATAAAAGAGACCAACTGTTCCAAATCTGCACGACAAGCAGATCAGGCATTGGAATGTGATTTTCTTGATGACTGGCACACTGTAAGTAGTCTTAGAATGAAAACTGATAAAATGAGTGGCACCAGGAAGATCTTCCCACAATATTTCCAAGTATTTCTTATACGCATGCACCCCAACTCAAAATTAAAAATCCAGCATGTCCATGTCCAGATGCTAATTTTACAGCTGCTCCTTTTTATTCTACAAGGAACCGGTATGAATTCTCGAATTTACATGTAACTGGAGTCTGGTATATTACAGGCCTAGAGGTCAGCTTTACAGTTTATATCTGGCTTTCATATTCAGATTGTGGCCATTCCCCAGTAAATCATTCATACAAACTTTTACACTAACACAAATCATAGGTCTTGAAAAAAATGCATGTGTTGTAATCCCAGTGAGCCCAGGGTTACTTTTTTTTCTCCTCTGCTGCAGGGGAATGTATAGTGGAATAATTCAGGCTTGCCTGCAAGTTACTATCAAAGTACTCTCCTCACCCACCTTCCCACTGCAATAACAGTCTACACCAAAGAAATAACTGGGCAAGGTACTAATTTCAGAATAAATTTCAGAATCAAATAAAAATATGGAAAAATAAAATATGTAGAACTTTTATTTTATCTACATCCATTTTCTGCTCTGTCTCTTTATATTCCAGACGACTGGGAAGGGTTGTGAATGGACAGGTAGCAGAGACAGAAGTTCACTAGAACGAAGGACAAGCCAGATAGATACCTAGAGTTTTTGAATTCTGTTCTCAATGCTGCCACCACTGGTGCATGTGTGTAAACTGCTGTTAACGTTTATAATCGTTGATCACAACAGGCTACTAATGGCCCAAACACATATCAAGACAAAGCATCCACTATAGAGAACATAGAGAACATACACAGAACACTTTACCTGAGTTCTGTGCACTTTCACGTGAGCAATTCCACACACAACGACTGGATAGCAGGTGAAAGTCACAGCAAACACAATGCTAAGGGAAGTAACGCTAAAAGATTATGAAAAATTACTTCTCAAAAATACATATGGGTGAAAGCTCTACCTTGAGCTTTGTCTGAAGCAGCATAGCTACGCAGTGTCTGGTTTTGAGGACTTTGAGCAAAACTTCCGAGTAGCCAGTCTGAGCAGATATTTGACATGCAAAGACAGAAAAAAAAGGTAAAAAAAAGGAGATCAGTCACCCAAGGGGTACTCATTTTGGAGACATCAGTAGTTGACCAATTACTTACAGACATCAAAAGAGAAGTAAGTTGGAGTGTAGTAGCCCTCTATATGCCCATGGCATAGTGGTCTTCACGGTAAAGAATACTAAAAAAGGGCATATATTTTAATCATGATTAATCACTGACAAGTATCATTGGTCAGAAAGCTCAGGATCTAGCCAAGTTACATAAACATACTTAGGTATTGAAGGAACTAGCCTAACTTTCAAAATGTTAAACTTTCAGTAGCTTCTATTAACTTCATCACAAGAACCCAGATGTGCATTGTTTTTTGACTTTTTCTTTTGCTTAGCACGTGGGATTCTGCAAGGCAAGAATTATCAGTGGTTCAGATGAACCTGATGGAACAGATATAAGCTGTGAAATCTACCATCCCTGGGTATGTATTCACTTACTGAAATGCCTCTGGTTATATTCTCATGCAGGCTACATAATCATCTGTTAGTCCAGACTGACAGATGATTGGAATGACTGTTTATGTCCCTTTATTATTGTCTGGGTGTGATGCAGCATGTCAGGACAGGCTGGCTTTTGACTGCTAGGTCAATCAGTGAATGAATTAGAATTGAGCTGTCCCTACTACTCCCTCCAAGGGTGTCTCCTCCTAGTCCAATCGTACTCCTTATTTAAAGTGAATAGAGATTGGCAAACAAGTTCAGAGGAATTTTAGAAAGCAAGAGGAGGGGAGATGGTCTTTGCCATACTCGGCACTCCAGTTTATATTACAACAGCTACTCCAATGTGGGGTTTATTTTGTTTCGATAAACCACAAATTTTGCTCATTTTACTCATTTCATTTTGTTATGGTGTAGTATTTCCAGACGCTTTTCAGTAATTTAGCGTTTTATCATCTACTCCTTCTCTTCTATCCTGAAAAAATGCAGAGTTTGGTTTTGGGGTTTTGGTGCTTTTTTTCTTTTCTTTTTTTTTTTTGCTTACAGATCACCAGATCCATAAATGCAAACCTACTACCTCTCACTTCTGTCTCTTTCCCACCGCTTTCTTCTGTCCTACTAACATCTTAATACTTCCTCCCCTGGTGTTTTTACAAACAGAAGCATGGCTACGGGAAAAGATGCAGATATTCAGCTCTGGGACAACCACACAGACATCCCCATCATCATTTTGGTCACAGACATCATCACAGACATCATCACAGGCATGGATGTCCACCCTCTCCTCAGTCCAGACCCGAAGACCCTGAGCATGACCATAGTTTCAACAAACAAGATCAAGACAGCCATGAAGAACCTGCTTCTCCTCCCCTCCATGATGGACCACATCACCACTTTCACCCTCCACACCACTGTCCTCCGCCTCCTCCCCATGGTAGACCATATCATCCCCCTCCTCCTCACCATGATGGACCACATCCTCCTCTCCAAGATGAACCACAACAGTCCCCTTCTGCTCCTCCTCCTGATGATGCACCACATCCTCCTCCTCTTGGTCCCCATCATGGACCACACTGTCCTCCCCCTCCTCATGGACCACATCACCACCATCCTCCTTCCTACCATGGACCATGCTGTCCTCCCCCTCCTCATGGACCACATCACCACCATCCTCCTCCCCATCATGGACCACACTGTCCTCCCCCCCACCATGGACCACATCACCACCATCCTCCTCCTCCCCATCACGGACCACATCACCCTCCTCATTTCCATGATCACCGTTATAGACATCACTGCAACAAGACAAACATGTCAGGAAAGTATATTCCATTCCAAATAACAGAAGCTCTCTATCGCATTCCAGTTCTAAATCAGCAGGATTCTCTCACACCTCCCACTGCAAACTTTCTTAATCTATTCCGAAGCAACCCTCATTCTGGTGAAGGTATTCCCTTCACTGGCTCAAGTCCCAAGGAGATGCCAGAAGCTCCAGGTTTTCTAGATCAACTTACACAATCAAAGTCATGCCCAGGAACACCCAAACTTGTTCTTCCAAAAATTTTGCCTTTATTTCCACACAGCTCCATGTCAGAAAAAGCTACATGACCTCAGAGAGAGATGCTCCTGGCTTGAGTGTTGCAGGGCCAATGACAGCTGTACAGTGAATGAAAACACCATGTGGAGAAGGGGGAAAAGTATACAATTTCTAAGAAGCAGCACAAAAACTAATGCTTAGGTATTCCAACCTGCCTCTTGATCCCATCTATCTCAGACTCCACTGTAACTGAAAGGCTCTAAATTCTGAGTTCCTCAGATAATGTGAATGGGTACAAATCTTCCCAGCAAACAATGTTCCTTTAGTTCTAACAAAAAAGAAAATTTCCTAATAGTCAAAACTACTACATAAAATCTTTCATTTTCTCGTAATTCATAATCATAATGTACTAATCTGAGGAAATCTGACTCGAGGAAATCTGACCAATTTCCATAAAAAATGATCCATAGCATTACACTCATGCTTTATAAAAATTCAAAGAAAATAAAAATATGTATGCTTTCTTTTTTTCTTGACACAGTTGCCAAAGTTTTGTCTTTTTTGTTACTGTGTAAGTTTAGCTGCACAGTAAACATCCATGAGGCATACTCTAAGATATATTGACCAATAGTAGTTGAGTTCCCAACATTATTTAGAAAAGATCTGAGAATAGTTAATAACTTGGAGTTTAACACAGCAGGTGGCCTGCCACATTGCTGCAGTTACAGGTGGTGATATACCAGAAATACTGCGTTCAAGGACAGCCCTTTTCAAACGGTTCATAATTGCTCTCAGAAGAGGAGAAAAGCAAATGCACGTAATAACTATTTCATGTAAATGTTTTCTTTATCATTGAACCTTCCTCACTGGAAACGGAGCTGGGAGAAGCAGGAAGAAAGAATACTGATGTCTCTGAACTCTAGCCCCCATCAAGTTAAAGTCCATTCAGACACACCTGGGATGTCAATGAGTTAGTTCAGAATGGTTATCTCATAAGAAAGAACATGGGATTAATCTTAAAATATTAGTTATTTGGTCCTCAAAGTAGATTTTTAATGGCATAAAGTAAAATACAGTGTGAGGGCTATGCTGGATTAAAAAGAAACAAAATGGAAAAACAGTATTTTGTGTAACTGAATGGAGGTTGTCTAATTTTTAAAAGTGCATTACCATGTATGAATAACCTTATTTCAGGCATAGTTTATGCGCAAAGCCTCTAAAGTGCATTTTCTTTAAGCAAAACTTGTAGTAAGTGTGGTGGGTTGACCTCGGCTGGACTCCACCACTCCCCTCTTCAGCTAGACAGGGGAGAGAAAATATAACCAAAGGCTCATGAGTCGAGATAAGGAGAGGGGGAGATCACTCAGCAATTACTGTCAAGGGCAAAACAGACTTGACTTGGAGAAATTAGTTTATTACTAATCAGATCAGAGTAGGATAATGGGAAAGAAAACTGTATCTTAAAATCACCTTCCACTCATCTCTCCCTTCTTCCTAGGCTGAACTTTATTCCCAAATTCTCTACCTTCTCCCATCCCAGCAGTGCAGGGGAACAGTGAATGGGGGTTGTGGTCACAGAATCACACATTGTCTCTGCCGCTCCTTCCTCCCCAGGGGAGGCCTCCTCACACTCTTCCCCTGCTCCAGAGTGGGGTCCCTCCCACAGGAGACAATCCTAAACTAACTTCTCCACCATGAGTCCTTCCCATAGGCTGCAGTTCCTAATGAACTGCTCCAGTGCAGGTCACTTCCACAGGGTGCAGTCCTTCAGGAACAGACTGCTCCAGCATGGGTCCCTGCTGGGTCACAAGTCCTACCAGCAAACCTACTTCAGTATGGGCTCCTCTCTCCATGGGGTCACAGGTCCTGCCAGGAGTCTGCTCCAGCACAAGCTTCCCACAAGGTCACAACCTCCTTTGAGCATCCCCCTGCTCCACCATGGACCTCCATGGGCTACAGGGAGACAGCCTGCTTTACCATGGGCCACCCCATGGGCTGCAGGGGTTTCTCTGCTCCAACACCTGGAGCACCTCCTTCTTCACTGATCTTCATGTCTGCAAGGCTGTTTCTCTCTCTCATATTTTCACTCCCCTCTCCAGCTGAAGTTGCTATTGTGCAGTTCGCCTCGCCCCCGCCCACTCCTTAATATGTTATCCCAGAGGCACTACCATTTGCTGAATAGCTCAGCCTTGCCCAGCAGCAGCTCCATCTTGGAGCAGTCTGGCATCAGCTCTATCGAACATGGGGGAAACTTCTAGCAGCTTCTCACAAAAGCCACACCTATACACCCCCACTACCAAAACCTTGCCATGCAAACTCAATACAGCAAGATACAACTAGAACAATGGAGCTGAGGCAATCCTAAAGCATTCACAGATTTAAAGCAAAGCTATTTGGTACTCAGCACTGGAGATAAGCACCAGATACTTTCAGTCAGCTCTGATTCTGGCTCTGACAGACACAGGCAACATTACTTAATCACTTGTTCTTGGGCATCACTTTCCCTATCTGTAACAGTAACAAAACATTCTGAAGACTAACTAATCCATGGTCCAAAGGTAGTTGTAATATGGCAGCAAAGATGGACCCTTCCAATAGTAGCCCGAAGGACAAGGTTTATCAAGTGTCTTTGAAGAGTTATGCGACATTCAATGATATGCATCTGTCCAAAGGGTTTTTCAAACATTTTCTGACTTCTCAGAACTATTGCAGCCTGAACACTAAACAGATCTATAAAATTTACAAGGTTGTTGTCCAGAACCAGAGCTTCATTGCCACTGTGACCTTCTTGGGTGTTTTATTTAAGCCTTCAAAAATAGATTCTCAGTAGCAGTTTAGAAGTTAAGAAGCTAGAAACCTACAAACATTCTGCTTTCTCTTTTGCCCAGGGGCCATCATACTTAGTCTAATCCTGTTCCCAGCTGCAGCCATGTAGCCTGTTATCTTGATGGCAGGTGGATAACCCTAGTGTCATTCTGGTGACCACATAAAGTTTATTTAGATAAACTCAGAAGTTTATTTGCAGTATAAACAGGGTATGATGAAAACCAACCAACCCCAGCAACCCACTCATTCTGTTTACTTAGCTGTAGCTCCTGAAAAACAGGAGAGGTGACTAAAATCCTGTCAAGCATTCCTTTTCCATTTGGTTTTTAAAGATCCTTCTAATTCGGGGGGAGTCTTTTTTTAATCTAATTATGATCTATTTTATTGCACTAGCACTCTGCTGTAGCTTTCTCTCTAGCAGAGCCACCCCTCTTCTATTTGAGTTTTCGGACTGTGATGATCCTGATGTCTTTAAAGCTGTCAACGCAGCACTGAAGAAATACAATGGAGACATAGCAACTGGTAATCAATTTGCTCTACATATGGTGATGGAAGCCAAGAGAACTGTAAGTAGACTTTGAAAGAAAAAAGAAAAAAAAGAGGCTTGAATTGTTTATTCACTCTGAATCAGATTTTCTCTCTCTCCTTCGTAAGAAAGTAAGCATGACAGCAAAGCATATTCCAGAACATTTTAAAAAACCCAAAGAAATTACTTGCACAGTAAGATACTCACTACTGTGACAAGGAACATATATTATATTCTTATCAACAGAACTGTGTGTGCTGGTGAACTGCTTATTAATTCAGGGACTAAAGAATAGAACATTTCTACCACTAATACAGTTTGTGTCTTACTAGTCCACTCTCAATTCTCCTTTCTGTGTTGGGAATCCTACCCCTTTCTATCATCAGTAAGGTTGTCAAATCAATGGCAAAATCATACTTTCTAAAAAATATAAATGTTATCTTGATTTGGGAAGAGCTGGTAGCACATATGAAAAAGAAAGACCTCATAAAATTTCGCAATACTGTGAATAAATTATTTGTGACTATTATTTGATCGACACTAGTCCCAAGTCACAGATCTATCTAAAAGCACTAGGTAGCAGTTTAGACAAATAGGGTGACAGTTAAAATTACAGAAGAAAAAAAGAATGAAACATGATTCTTTGCTTGGAGTCCTTCTGCATAGTGTTAATCTAACAAAAGAGTATTTACCTCTGAGAGGCATACAAAGAAGACATTACCATAATAATGACAAGCATTACTTTACTTGGAAACATCATTAGCATTTTTTTTTACTGGATTGGATTTTCAGATGTAAACATAAGAAACCCAGTGTCAGAGAGAATATTTTGCACTACAAAATCACAAGACGCTTTTACCCAGAAAGAGGACATGAATTTCTAAATGCTTTAGAGTAAACTACTTACATCCCATGGCACTTACCCTCCGATTTTCCTGTTTTCAAACTGGGGAGATTTTATCATGTAGTGACAAAGACTAAAATCTGGCAAACCCTTTATGCAACTAATATTAAGCAAACGAATAGTCCCACTGTCTTCATTGAACAACACACATCTTTAACAACAGCCAAATGCAAACATCATTATATCATAGCTGTAACACCACCTTCCTTTTGTTGATAGTCCCAAAAGACAGGTATTAGTTTCAGTATTTTATCTTAAACAGTGTTCTATTTTTAAGAACACGTTTATTGCAATTATTATTTATCTTTCTCTAGATATCCATCTTTCCTTTCTTTAAAAGATCCGAGGTGGAAATCAATTATTACTTTGAATCATTGATCTGACTATGATAAGTAAAAAAAAGGAATCTGCAATAGGTAGATTTCCTCATATTTGTTATTCTTTTTCTAAAAAGAGTATAGACTTCACTCATCATTAGTTTCACAATGTTGAATGCATTAATTAAATAGCTGGGTATTACATATTCATGTACATTCATTATTGATAAGGTAATAAAACATAAAAGCTGACTGGTGAAAGACTGAACCTGCCCCAGTTAAAGGCATAGCTATTCTTTATAAAAATGAAACAGACCAACAACAAATACAGAAACAATGTCTTCTCTCACTTTTTTCATTTACTCACTGAGTTGATTTACTGCAGACTTAGAACACCCTAACAGAAAACAGAATTCAGCTCTTTTTAAGTCCACATCCCCAATAGTATAATCTGATGCAGCTCCATAAATGTTAATTTATACCTACTGAGGATTAAGTCCATTACATTTTTAGAGACTCTTTCATCCTGTTTTACAACCTTCAACCATTACATCAGGTACCTCTACACTTCTGTAGTTGTAGCAATATGCAACAGAAATTGAGAGAACACATCATCTAGTTCTGTGTCTACACGAGTGTAAATCCAGTATGTTCCACTTGCATCAGCTCAGCTTCCCTTTCTTGGTACCACTAAGGCAAGAATTATAATTTATTCTCCAGCAGTGTCATTTGAGAATAACTGGTGTTAGAAGTCCAGCAGATGCCTGTGTTTGTACTAGAAAAAGCACGTTGGAAGAGCAGCTTTAGTGGCTGTGAAAGATTAGTAATCCCCGGCTTTATATTTCCTCTAAAGGATTAACCACAAACCTTGCACTGTGTTAATGTTACCTGTAAGCACAGTCTAACTACTCAGTTTTTGTCAAGGAGAAACTGCCCCTGCTAATTTACCAACATCAGAAACCACTCCAGAGGCCAGGCCTAACTTCACTTAATGCTTTGTCTGTATTTTGTCTTATGGATGAAATATCATCATATATTTACCTATATAATCTACCCTCATGAGCAGCACAGCCTTTAATGCCTAGAGGAAAACTGCAGGCACTGCCAAAGGCTGTCTCCAGAGCATATGCTCTCCTCACCCCTTTCCACCAAGTAGGCAAGGCAACCGACATACCCTGTTACTATAGTGTAAAGGCAGTTTGGGCACAGCTAGCCTGCCTGAGGGTTGCTGGCTGCTGTTTCTGGACTGCCTATAGAACTGTACAGAAGGAAAGTAGACAGATCTGGGAGAAGGCCAAGAGTAAGAGTGAAGGAGTCAGACAGGAGCACAGTCCAAGCTGGTAATTATGCTAACTATTTGAGCAGCAACCAAAATTTGCTTATATGGAGTACACTTCAATATGAGTATGAATATAACTACTTATTTCTGCTTTTAAAAATCTTGGTACTATAATTTAAAATGAAGGTGGCTGAGCATACAGCATCTATTGTGTCAACATACTGTCAACATATTACCTACCTTTGTAAGTAAGGGCTCATTAATGTAATTAGATAAGTTAATTTTTGAACTATGAAGACTTGGGAGACCTTGTATGGAGACCAGTAGCTAATCTGAGACCGTACTACAAAATGGATAGTATTTACCTTTTGAAGCTCTTATCTTTTCACCTGATCTATCACTACACAAACAATGACATGAATATTTTTATGCAGGCAGGTCCTGACGCACAGTTCTATGTGAAATATCAAATACGAGAAACCACTTGCACCACTGAGGAAAACAAACTCTGGCAAGACTGCGATTACAAAGTATCTGCAGAGGCTGTAAGTATCTGTTCTCTTTAAAAGTGTTCTGTACAGAAACATCAGCATAATTACCAGGACTGCAGTGGCTTGGGGAAAAATACAGCAGAGAACTTAGCTTTTTTTAGCTGTGTTGCTTTTGAGAGGATTAAAGTACAGCACAGAAATGTTTACAACATTAAAGTTAACCATTATAAAATGAGTTTACCATTATAATCCTGAATATGTACAGAAGGGAATATTTCAGTGCTTCAATAGGAAGGTTCACCATAAATTCAACATAAGATACACGGAGAGTATGAGGGCTATAAAACTTTCTGTTAGTTATGCATAATGGAAACTTGCACAACCAAATTTACTTCAGATCTGCACCAACAAAAATACTGACATGGAAGCCACTATGGCAGAAAATTTACTGAGGACTTTTAGCAGTATAAAGCATGTCTGGCTCATGCTACTAGAGGGCACCTACAGGAAATACAATTGGGGCACACATAGTGGGCAGGAACACTGCATATATCCAGTGGAAGTCACTGCTATTTCCCACACTACACAATGCAAAAAAAGGGATGGTTGTGATACCATACGAATCAACGTGAAATGCCATGGTCATTGCGGCATATCTTGTCCTAGCAGGGTGGAAATGATGTAAACAAAAAATTTATACAGATTTCATCTATGAGGATGTGTTCAGTTCCATTATTCTGACTGTAAATTCTTTAGTTAATTAGCATGCATCAATCACGATACAAAGCAATCTTTCAAACTATCTGCTCAGTTCATCCCCTACTCTCCTCACAAACAAACCTGTTCCTTTTTGGGTAACAAACCAGCAAATTAGATATTACTGAAAGTGTACATATGAACTTGTTCCCCAAACTCAATTTGCAACTGTCAACTTTGTTCAACAGTTACAGGATATATAGTATTGCCTTTTTCTCCAGCAAGTTTAAGACAAATGTTATCATATGTTTTTGCAGAAAATGGGAGAATGCACAGCTCGGGTTCACATGAATAATGATGAAAAAACAAGTAATGTTTCACAAGACTGCAAAATATTTCCAGGTATGGAACTGTTTGGGGCAGCATTCAACAAGTACATTGACAAATAAGAATGAGAAATATACAATACTGCAACTTTCAGGTAATTTTAAAGATAGGAGCTCCTTATTGTTCTATTCAGACATTTATAAATAATCACCCTTAAGCAACTACACGTTAAAGACAAAATTTCACTTCACAATTATGCACATATAGACTAAGTCAGTGAAGCACTGTCAGTGTCTCTCCAGGGTAATGAAAAACAGCACATGCAGGTGTAGTAAATTTCTTCAAACACTGGAATTATACCTAGTTACAATGAATTTGTTTAAGATCAAAATGTATCAGTAACTTAGAGACTAGATACCACTTCTCATGCTTTAAATTTTGTCTTTATTTATTCAAGTATAAAATTGTACCAGAAATTATTAGAAAAAAACTATATGACAAAATTGTATCTTAATTTTCTCCAAACTAAAAATTACTAATTATTTCTGTTTGTGCACTAAAAGAGCATTTACCCCCATAAAAAAAAGGAAAAAATTAATTTACAAAATAAAAATCTAGCAGTAATTATGTGTAAGACTGTGATATCTTTTAGACCTTAGCAATAAGCAGTACTACATTTCTTGCCTGTAAGACATTCATATATAACTATGTTCACATGGTAATTTTCTGTATTACAAAGAGATCAGTGCTTTAAAGCTTTACAACTGAGAGTTCTCTGTGCTTATGCCTGGTGTTCATGTAAGACATATCCAAGCTAGTTTTAAACTAACTGGTAGCTGGGAGCTTGTGGGTTTTTGTTCCTCATTACCTTGTTTAAAGCTAAATGTCTATACCTACAGCCAGTGTCATTCTAGGAACTGAAGTACACACAAAATCCATGTTCTGCTATGGAATAAACACCACTTGGTTTAGACGCATTTGTAGGGCAATGGTGACATCTAGCTGCCAGTAGAAGGTGTGTGAATCCCACAGAGAATGCATGGGAAGGAAATTTGCATTTGAATCTTTGCTTAGAAAACTAATAAAACATATATAAATGAATTATCTATTCAGCCTAAGAAGCTCATCTCCTTTTAGCAAGTCATATCAATTCTGAAAAAAAGAATACAAATTTGTTCAGCACTTATGAAAATGTTGGTACCATAGTCACTTAATGTTTTATTGCCTACTTTGTGATTACTCTATGGAAACATGGTCACATTTTTCTGTAACATGCATATATTTGTCAGTCAAGAAAAGTGATGGTAAAAATACAAAGGGCAGGACTCCGCTCAAGTACCCCTTGGAGAGCTAAGACTAAATAGTATTGCTTACACTGAGATATTCACAATGTACAGAAGAGACAAATCAAATCTGAAGGATTGAAACAGAAAGAGTGAAACAACAGATCCTGTCTGGTGAGGCATTTCCTCACCATGCCAGGTACCATACTGTTCAGCCTTCTTGGTAGAACAATTTGATCATACTGACTCTGGACTGGTTTCTGGCTGGTGGAAGCTGGCTTACCTCTATTAAAATCAGTTTAAGCCAGCTGAGGATAAGGCACACAAATTTTACTTCAATTCCATAGAGACCACATATTGTCCCACTTTCATTCTCAAGCTCACTGAATCATGAAATTAATTTATGTACTGAACTATAAAATTAATTTATGAAAATCCAATCCATGATTACTAGAAAGGAAAGACAGTTAATAGGATTAGGAGTAGGAAACAGAAGTTTGAGCATCCCCATCAAGCTTGTCTATGCACAGGCAATCCAGCTGGTTAATCCTTAAGGTAACACCAAGTGGTAACCAGCAGCCACAGTGACTAGCAGGGGTTTCAAACAGCACAGCAGTAAAACAGTTCAACTACAGTCCCGAAGGAGCTCAAAGTCAGAGCAGTTCACATGGATGAGCCAAAACACACGTGCCGAAGTCCTTACCCTGAAACATGGTGAGGACAGTAAGCGCCTGCTCACAGTGGTTGAGCTTTGAAGAATCTGAAAGAGTATCTCCAAAGTTGTAGCCTCCAGCAGCTCTAGCCTGACTGAATGACGGACGACCCTTCCTGAACGGTGTCAGATTTAGAGATTCAATAACTCCTGAACTCACCCACCCCTCTGAATGAAGTTTGCTGCTGAAACCGTGCCTGGATTCTAATGTCATGGAAGCCCCCTACCACCATAAACAAAAACATGATGTAGTGAATGCCTTTGCAGGCCCTGAAACTGAAATGTGGGTTTTGCTCGTCCCAATTAAATGCAGGAAAGGTTCTAGCTCATTGAGCCTTTTCTCTCAATCCCACATAGGAAAAAAAAAACAAAACCTGAGGCTGTTTTACATGAAGACCTTTTTTTTGTTTTGTTTTGTTTTGTTTGTTTTCCAGCTGCACCAAAGATAACACTTACACAGGCTACATGTCTTGGATGCTTTCATCCTATATCAAGTGACAGTTCAGTAGTGTTGGAAATTCTGAAACAAGCCATTCAGAAGTTTAACAAGCACAGTGCTGAACCTGCCCTTTTTAAGCTTGTGGAAATAAAGGAAGCTACAAGACAGGTTTGTGTATGATTTTTCTCTAAATTTTACCAAGAAAACCCCACAAAACTCCAGACCCTGATTGTTTTATGTACATGTTTCTGATTTTTAAGTTAGCTTATAATTCACAATGAAAGTATACAAAATACATATAGAGTAGACCCTGTAAATAATTCTCTTCATTTATAAGAAATCATAAATTGTTACCTACTGGATTTTCAGAGCTTTCAATTTTACAAACTGATGGCAAACATACTTTTTCTGTATCTGCAGTTCCATCTAACCAGTGTTCAGCCCCAGTTTATTTGCATTCACTGCTGACATAGGCACCTTGTGTCATCTTCAAGACTCTCGGGTATTCTACTTGGCCTCACCCTGAAGCTCCAGCAGGAGCAGATCTATCTTAGGTGCTGTGCCAAAACTGCCAGCCAGCACAGATGTCTCATATACTCTTCAGCCTCTCAAACAACACCAGCCATCTATGTTTTTGCAATGCATTAGGGCTCGTATGCCAGCAGCTGCTATACACTATAGGACAAGTAAACCCCATATAGGAAAATTGGGTAAGAAAAACAAAATGCCAACATGCCGCTTGCTGAAAGATTTCTGCACACAGGAATATCTGCTTTGCAAGAATTGACTTCTCAAGTTGCAGAAATTCTGTGTCATCTGGTATTCCAACCAACAATTATTTCCCTGTGAAAGGCTTTCCCTTGGATAGTGTGATTGTTGCTAGAAAGTAGAGTTTCTTATTTGTTTTTTAACTAGCATATAATCTAACACCAAATACAGATCCTTTTCTTTGTATGTATATGTATTTACTTAGCCAAAAAGCATTTCTGATCTCATATCAATTTGAGCCATGATTTAATTCAGACTGTTCTCTCCCTATTTACTGATGGCAATGATCCTTTTAGCTGAAGGACAAGATTGCACAATGTTTAAGCCACATGACAAAATGTCACAGACAGACTGCAATCCAGAAGCTCGAAAGAGAACCATCATGTCACTTCTGGCCAACAGAGAGTAGTCAGAGCCCTCTACTTTAATTGAGCTGGAATGGAAAGTTCCTATATTTGATTCTTATTTCCCCTTTCTATCCCAACACTGTGACATGGAGAGATTTCATGGGTGAGCAGCAGTAGCTATAGTGAGGAAAACCGAATCACTTCCAGGAGAAAAAAAGAAAAAAAGGGTCACAAATCTGGACAAAACAGTGGGCAGGGGAAGGCAGACAGAATTATAGGTAGATGATAAATGCAGGACAGTCAATAACAAATGATGTCTGCAGTATAAAGCTACATTATTCAGATACTTCTTTAGCATGTCCCATGCTCAGAAACATAGGACTTGCCAAGCTGTATTAGTATAGTCATCTATCTAGACCAGCTTCCTGTCACTGGGAGTAATAAGTTACACATACTTTGGAGGAAAGCACAAGAAGCCAACCATTATGAGGCTGCAGGCTTGCCAGAAGTGGAATCTAAATACAAAGTGTGCTTCTAGCGTATGCATGACTTAGTTTTTGTATCACAAGAACAAGTTTGTGGTTTTTTTTTTTCTCTCTGTGAATACTCTATGGCTCAATGACTGCAAGGTGGTTTGATGGATAGAAGGCACAAGAAAAGTTGCTTTGTTTTCTTTGCTAATCACATTTAATAGTTTAAGTTCCAAGTTTGTATTGGTTTACATGATGTATCTCCAAAATAACTGTTCTAGGTGGTAGCTGGATGGAATTATGCAATTAAATATGAAATTGAGGAGACTAATTGCTCCAAAGACCAATTTCAAGATTTAACTCCAGAGTGCAAAACCACTTCCAGAGGTGTAAGTAATCTTCAAAATTCATTAATTGATAAAATATCATATTAACAAATAATTATTAATATCTCGCTCAAGAAAATATTTATAGTCTTGCTTCACTTTGTGAATGAAGTTTAAATCCAGGCTTGTAGATAGCTATTTATGCAATTAAAACATCTGTCTTCTCTTGAATTGGTTACTAAGATGACCACTGAAATGCTT
Source organism: Coracopsis vasa (assembly GCA_026283785.1). Taxonomy (NCBI): domain Eukaryota; kingdom Metazoa; phylum Chordata; class Aves; order Psittaciformes; family Psittacidae; genus Coracopsis; species Coracopsis vasa. The sequence continues at coordinate 24,772 of JANHGB010073925.1, forward strand.
ACAGATTACTCTACAGAATCTAAAGAGTCTCACTCAGATAATAAATCCCTTGAGAAGCTCTTATCCAGATATTCAAGAAGTTACTCAGGTATAACCCCAAACCCGATAATTAAAATTAGTGCCACTTTTCCAGCTTAAGACATATTTTCAAATAAAAGTAAGTAGTTGAATTACTACTTTACCCCTACCATAGTCCAAATAAGAGAGCTTCAAAAAACATTTACTAACAAACATACATACACTAGCTAAACAGTATTGCAAAACCAGGTACTTCCTCTGATCTGGAACAGAATTAACTGTCTCTTAATGGACAAAGAAAAGTGCTTCTGCAAATACAAGGTAGAGGGCAGGAACACAAATTGTAATGAACAGTGGTGGCAAATGGGAGGGGAGGAACCACAGAAGTCCCAACTCACATCTGCTTCAGCTGTTGTGGAAGTGCACTATTAAGTGCTACATTCAAGAGCCTCTCTTGCTCAAAACTTACTCCTTGGATGTCTCAAGAATGCTTTGGCATGTTTCAGAAGCAGTGATCAAAAAACGAAAGAATGACAACACTGGTAAATAATAGAAGAGTTAGAATCAAACTAGGTAAAGCAAATCTTTTCATTACCCACACTTACCCTTAAACCTTAAGCAAGTTACTTAATCCGCTTGAGCCTGAATTTTCCAAACTGTCATCTAGAGGTAATGACTTCTGTCGCCTCACCTAATTCAGGAGTGCTACCTCATTTACATACTGCTTTGATCACACAGGGTTAGTGGGATTAGATTTTTATTGCTTATCCCCTGAACTGCTAAGAAGCCTTGCTTCTATCATCTGCTGATATGCTGATCTGCTATCATCATCAGATATTATTAGAATATATATTCCAAGAATATTCCATACACTGGAATGACCGAATTCCATGGAAGTTGTTTCATACCTTTATTTAACTCTGTACTATTCATTTTGAAAAAATTCATTTGAAATTCATTTTGAAATTTTTGAAATGGATACAGGGTGCTCCCTGTATCCAACATGCATGTGAACCACAGAACTACTTCAGTGGAGCATAATATCATTCTCTTTAACCTGGCAATAAGCCTTGATATTATTTTTTATTATTTTTTCTAAACCAACAACTAAGCAGATTTTTTTTATGGATGGTTTGAAAACAGTATCTGTCATAGCCCTAAGATCTTGTTCTACAATTGATTAGTTTCTTTTAAAGTCTTTGATAAGAGGCTTCACTGAAACCTTTTTTAAAATCTACATATACTTTATCAACAGGTCTCTTCATCCACTTTTCTTGATGCTTTTGAAGAAGTTTGATAAATCTGCAAAATATGACTTCTGTTTCCTACAAAAACCTGGGTCTCTCCTTGATGTATTCATGCCCCCTAATTCTTTCCTTATAACTACTTCTAATCACTGGAATGGTACAGACATCAGCTCTATGGGTTTATAAACTTTTTAAAAAAGAACTGGATCAATATCTGCTTTCTTCCAGCTCTAAGATACCAAGACAATTTTAAGCAAGCCGTCTACCATGGTTTCTTTAGAACACCTGAGTAAATACGAGAAACTTAATAATGTTTGATTTGTTAATTTCATAATCTTCTTTTTGGTCTTCACAGTTTGAGACAAAAATGCCAGTGAGTTCTCCATTAAACAGGATTCTGGCTTGTAAACCTCCCTGTTTCCTTCTGTAATGAACACATACAAATAGTCCATTTAGCTTCTCTTTTACGGTTTTATTTTACCTGAGTGCTTCTTTTGAACCCAAATCATTTGTTGGCTCTGCAGACTGCCTGTCAGGCTTCTTCCTCCCAGTATATTGAAGGAAGGAAGGAATTATTAGTAGTATGCTTGACTTAGCAGTACGCTCACTTAGAACGTGAGCTTGTTCGTTACTTCTAAATAACAAGCTGTTGTGTGTTTTTTACTCTAGCGTGTAGGTAAATGTGATGCCAAAGCATATCAAAGTCTTCAGGAAGTGATTGTGGATATTGCAAGCCAGTGCAAGCTTCCAGGTATGTCACAGGCACTATCAATTTGCCAAGTTCTGCACTTTTCAATGGTTTCTTACAATTGTAAACAGAAAGACAAAATAAAAATACAAGAGATGAAAACAGATAATAACAAAAAAGTAATTCTTCTGGGATCGGAAAAGCACTGCCTCTTAATGGAAAATGACCACAGACTTTTCACTTCCTACAAGTATTTCTTATATAGCTAAAAGTTACATTTTACCATTTGTATACTGCCCTACTTCTATTACATGGAAGTGGTTGCTGACTCTCACTTGGGGATTAACAAACTCAATGAGTATAACTGTCCTACAAGAATTAATTCCTTTTCCACCATAATGACAAGGAAGTTAATAACATATTGTTTAAATAGTAGCTTCTTCTAACATTTCAAAGAATGCCAGTGTATTCTTTTGAAAGCTAAAGGAGCTGCGGACTTTAAGATTTTGTCCAAAATTGGTAATTCACCTAGTGATGCTATCATTGTTCATTTTCTATTGCATAGCTATATTTACATTTGTTACGTTAGAGGCTTTCTTTTTTCTCCAGTAAATAAATTTCTCAGAATTTGTAAGTTCACTGCAGTCAAACTCCCAAATGGTCTTCTTATTGTTACTTTTTCCTCCAATCATCTATTTTGACACAGGTTATCACAGCTTCAGAGCTTTACAACAGGGTATACAGTACTACTCCATGTAGTAAGTGCCGCATTCTCACCCATCCAAACTTGTTTTCAAGAGATGACAATGGCATTCTTCCACACGCTCATTCATTGCAATAACGTACACCTCTCATTTCACCTGAGTCAGGTCTTTCCATATGCGTAGACGTTCCCTTTCTTTATTTGCTAGCTACCCACAATTGGTACACACCATTCTTGTTTCTGTGAGTAAACTGTTAAGTGTCCAATGTGACACCAGGTGCTGATGCAGTACTCTTTTAGATAACTAAGATCTGATCATGCTGATCATATAAAACTCAAAGATATTTTGGTTTCATTTGATAGAGGCAAATATGAAGTGTTCCAGAAGGCAGGGGTTTGTAACTTTTTTTCCAGCCATTATCTATATTGAATTTTTTGTTCCTTATATCTGAAATCTGTTGGTTTCTTTCAGTTGAAGAGACAATAATTCCTGCCACTCAAACTGGTTGTCCAAAGACTGTCCCAAAAGACAATCCAGAACTGAAGGAACTACTGAAGGTTTCCATGGAGAAGTATAATTCGGAAAGCAATGATGATTTCTACTACAAAAGTGGAGAAATAGAAGCAGCAACAGTTCAGGTTGGGATATACCACAGAGATGAGGAACAGACATGGCAGTATTATTGGTCTGAGCTGAATGTTAGCTAAAGTTTGTATTTCTATTTCAAATAATGTTTTTCTCTAAGTGCTGATAATATGTGGTAACTGAAATATCCATGCAATTTTCCTTGCTAAGTTTCATCCATTTTGGCTTGAATTCAGAAGTGAGTTAAAAACTTCCGCCTCTTGATTTTTTTATGGTTTTTTTAAACAACATAATTTTAAAAGCATGGAGAGAAGGCTGATTCAGAGTATCTGATTTCTATATATCTACCCCACTTTTAACCAGCCTTTTTTAACATACCTTAGACTTCTAAAGTAAAAAAAGAATGATTAGATGAAACCACTCATGATGTTTCACCACACCAATACTCTCTATGTTATTTTAGACACTGTCAACCCTATTCTAAGCTCCAAGAAATGGGGCTTCACAATTTCCCTGAGAAATATGCTCATTTATATACTGATTCTGCTAATAATAATATTCCAGCTAGATTCAGTATATCTAAGCATAACTTAAGATGTACAGATAAATACAGCTGGGTAAAGAAGAATAAGGAATTAGGAGGATAATATTGGTCAGTATTTGCCTTGTTTACAGTCGCGACGTATCAAAACAGAGGTTTAGGACAGAATTGGAAATAAGACAGTGGAGTAATTCAGAAAATATTTTAGTAACGACTTCTGAGTATGACGGTACCAGTGGAGAAGGCAGGAAAAGCATATCGGAGTTTTTCTCAAAAGCTCACTTTATCTTACTAATAATATCAGTTCTTTTGCTTTTCTTAAACCATTTTTCTTCGTTCAAATCTTCTTCTTCTTTCTCACTTTCCGTATCATGGCTGATATTGGCACGCACACACTTTAAAAACAGACTTAAAAGAGGCAGAATTTCATGTTTTGCCTGCTGTCTCTGACATAAGATGTGTTATCTTGGGCTCTGTAAAAAATACTAGGAGAACTTGTACCAGGCACATTCTTGAACCTATGTAGTTTCTCTCCTTAATGCATTTGGCAAATACGTACATTTTCAACTGAGCCTGTTCATCACACACATCATTTTATGCACATTCCACTTTTCTTACGTCATATCTGGCTCTCTACAGAAGTATCTCTAATGATTTCATTTGTTACTGATGAAATTGTTATAGGCATCAAATACAACAAAACCAAAAATGTGGGGCAGATATTATTGTGACCTTTCTGTTTCCTTCAATTTCAATACTGGAATTTTTGAGAATGGGAATTGGAGTAAAGTAAGTTGATTAGAAGCAGATAGGTTTGTTGCCAAGTATTTTTATATTGTTCTTAACATATGTTGTCTCAGTGGTCAGGACTTGTAGAATGTAAGGAGTATAAGCTCATAGAAAAATTTCCTGTGAACCCTTTTCAATAAAATGCCTTTACCACAGAAAGTCTTCTTGCTAATTTTCCAGGAGGTTGCAGGACAAAAATACCATGTAACATTTGCAGTCCGGAAGACAAACTGTTCAAAGACAGACTTTGAAAAAATTAATGAAGACTGTGAAGCCACGTCAGACAGTGTAAGTAATGATGATGTTGCCAACTGTAATATTCCTCATGGACAAATTAATTTGCATTAGAACTTGTAAAAGCTTAAGTAAAATCACATCCCGAGTTCTCTTATCTCTTTCAGTAAACTTTTGTTTCAGCAAGCAGAACATGTTCCACTGTTTGTAACCCAAGGCAGTATCGATGTTAATAAAAAATGAAGCTGAAACTGAGTGACACTGTGTCACTCCAACTGCAGGATCAATGCTTATGGCAAAGCAAAATGAACTTTCTTCTGATAATAATAAGCCAAGGAAAGGGAGGGGAGAGGTTGCTGTGAAAGGAAAGAGTTACAATACTCCTGATTCCCTGGACTTGAGAGCAGTGCTGAGGAGAAGACTTTGGGATATCGGTTGATGCGAAGCTCAACATGAGCCAGCAGTGTGCACTCGCAGCCCAGAAAGCCAACCATATGCTGGGCTGTATTAAAAGGAGCATGGCCAGCAGGTTGAGGAAAGTGATTCTCCCCCTCTACTCCACTCTCATGAGACCCCCACCTAAAGTACTTTGGAAGCCCCAACATAAAAAGGATGTGGACCTGCTGGTGCAAATCTACAGGGGGCCACAAAGATGATCTGGGGGCTGGAGCAGCTCTCCTATGGAGACAGACTGAAAAAGTTGGGGAGACCTTGTAACAGTCTTCTAGCACCTAAAGGGGACCTACAAATAAGGTGGAGAGGGACTTTTTACAAGGGCATGTAGTGACAGGACAAAGGGTTTAAACTGAAAGAGGGGAGATTTGGATTAGATATCAGTAAAAAAATCTTCACTATGAGGGTGGTGAGACACTGGCACAGGTTGCCCAGAGAAGCTGCGGCTGCCCCGTCCCTGGCGGTGTTCAAGGCCAGGTTGGATGTGGCTTTGAGCAACTTGCTCTAGTGAAAGATTTCCCTGCCCATGGCAGGGGGATTGAAACCAGATGACCTTTAAGGTTCTCTTCAACCCAAACCATTCTATGATTCTATGACTTGCAGCTAACAAAAACATGAAAATGGAGTGTTACTGGTGTGCAAAGGAATAATGTTTCTGGAGTGCATACTGCTGATGCCAGAAAAATGTGTTCCAGACACTGGAAAGTAATGTTGATAGGGCCAGAAACCATTGGCAAGGGATTTGGTTGGGAAAAAGAGGCTTCATTTTCCTTCTCTTTTCGCTTTAAATGAGCAGTACTTACCTGTGAGAATTTAAAATCCATTACTGCAGCAGGCTCTGAATAGAAAAAAAATGCTGTTCTACTTCAATTTCCCAGTTTTTTTTAGAGAGAAATATCACCAACAAACTATATTTCTTATAAATATCATGAAGATTAAACAGTTAGTGCTCCGAAAGTGCTGGAGATGAAAAATCCAATTTTTCAAGATCCAATCTTCAATCTAAAGTTAAATTTAAGTGTTCACACAGGTATTCTGTAACTTCAAAAAGCTAACCAGTAATGTGTCCCAGTAAAGAAGTTTCTATTACTAGGATGGATTTCATAGATATTTGAGTTAAGTTCTAAGTATATTTGTATTTAAAAGTATTATTAAAAAATAATGTTTGTATTTGTTGGTGGTTTTTTGTTTGTTTTTTTGTTGTTGTTTTTTTTTCTGGCACAACTCTTCGTTTGTGTTTGATGCCTTAACGTATTGTGTTTTGTTTTGTCAACAGGTACCTTTGTCATGTGAAGCACAAATTCATGTGATCCCATGGGAGAATAAAATCTTTCCCCAGGTTAACTGCTCCAAAGAACGGTCAATGGTATGATTTCCTTTCATTACCCATCATCGTAAGTAGAGCATAGAACCAAGGTAGTCATTAAATTCTTTATCCATTCCAAATTAACCCATACTTTGTACCAAGTATAAAGGAACACATTGCTTTTTTAACAACCTCAGTAATGCCACACTCCTTCCTCTCAACCTCTAACCTCAGCAACTTGTTACACTGGAGTCAGTCTCATGACAAGGTGAGACACGGGATAACACAGCGATTACAGAAATGTAAAGGCAACAGGACAGAGAGAACATTCTGCTTGTCAACTACTCCTTTGCATTATCAGTTAAGCTCTGAAATATCAAGCCCCAGAAGCTCCTTTGAATTACAATTCATACGAGGCTTAAAAATTGAGACAAAAATGTATTTGACAACGCAGTGATTATTCCCCACAGATTTCAAAAGCATCTGCAAATCTTTTCATATGAGTAGTGCATCTCCTGCCATGGGTTGTCAATTTCTGCAAGAAGATCTTTCAGTTTCCTTAGTGCCCAGCTCCACAATTAACTAGCCCTGAACATGGGTCACTTTGAAAATTTCAGAATGAAATTTAAATCTCTTTCATTATCAGAACTTTTGTAGTTCTGATGATTCCAGGTTTTTTGATAAATGCAGGGACTCCCATACTCCTCAATGAAGAAGATACTCTGAATAAAGTCAGATTGCTTAACTTACATTCATAATCAATAGCTTCACTGTACTCAGCATCTTCATAACTACCTATTGTTTCATTATGTATCAACAATAAATGTCTCTCTGCTTTGTTTTCACTACAATATCCATATCAACTTTCAAGTTTAGCTCCACCCCAAACAACTCTGATTTTCAGCTACAGACTGCAAATGTTGGAGAGATATGAAACCCATATTGGACAGTGACTGCACATCATGCATTCAGTCTCTGTCTTCTAGTTTAACAGAGGTGGGAAATAGAGATTACTCAATAACAAATGAATATTTCATAATATTTCATATTATCAACTTTAACCTATATGTATTATTTCTGAGCATTCTTACGAGATGCATATGTCAAATCTAGAAACAAAAAATTGAATAGTTACATTTCATATAACAAAACAACCCAGATCTTTTATGCATTCTGGTATTGAGTACTCAGATATGTGTTTGTCTTTAACGCAAACTGGTTTTATACATCAGAGTGTTATATTCTAACAAGTGCAGGGACATTTAGTCTTAGAAATCAGCTATATTGTTCATAAATTAAAACCAGTACACATTCTCCTCTCAATAGTATCATTCCCATGTTAAATTGGCAATATTTCAGTGATACTTCAGTTTTTCTTTTAACACATAACTGCTGAAGTACTATGGAGTTATTCAGGAGGATGTTTATGTTCCACACTTATCACAGATAGAAAAGATAATTATTTAGTTTACTTTAAAAATATGATAACATATTTCTGCTAAATGATTCACATACTGCAATAACCCAACTTCTGAATCTCTCGAATCTGAAACGATCATTCTTGCTTATGTAAGAAATATGGCTCTTAATTGCAATGTTTTTTAGGCTTTATTACTAAGAAGGCCTCCTGGATTCACACCTTTCCGAAGCCTTGTTATGCTAAATCAGCCAAATGAAATTTCATGCTCTGATAAAAATGAAGAAGAAAACCAAAGACCTGATAAAGAAATGAGAGAAGATGAGCAAAGACCTGATAAAGAAACAAGAGAAGATAGTGGACAGGAACCAGAAGGTGAAGGTGAACCTGAGCATAAACATACGCATAAACTCGGGCATGAACATGGGCATGAACATAGGCATAAACATGGGCATAAACATGGGCATAAAAAGGATCATGAGTCTGACAGAAGGTATAAGCATCAAAGTGGTTGTAGGCACAGAGCTGGTCATGGGTGTGGGCATAAAAACCACAGTAACAATGGGAAACATAAACATCCAAACCCCAAATCTTCTGAGGAGTCCAATGAAAGTGGTTTTAATCAAAACAAAACCCTCCTGTCATCCAGTGCTGAAACAGTATCAGAGATAGTTAACCCAGGGGTTGCAAGAAAGGAAACCAGCACACCTGCAGAACCACTAATTCTTCCTGATACTTCTCTATTTAATGGGTTGCCAGATCGCCCAGAATCTCCTCTCCCCAGATGTCCTGGAAAACCATGGAAAGAAATTATGGACATTCCAGCTCCTTCTAGCTTTCCCAGAGAATTCGCAAATGAGGATCTTTTGCCTTCTGCAGTAGAAAACAGCAATCCAGTCGCAGAAAACTCAACACCTTCCCAAAATGAAATGAAAGACCTTGATCTCTCAGATGCTTTACTATAATTCAAACACTGTAGTAGCCATTCCAGAAATTATATATAGAAAAAGGAAAAAAATATGACCTTTCAAAATGTTTAAAATGTGAAGAGGCAAAAGCTCCTATTCTGTTAGCCAAGATACCCATGTACATCACCAGCAATTCTGGGGACCTAGGACCATAAGGCAATACCCTGTATTTGCATACATTTGCAAAGATGTAAATCAGGCAATGGCACCAATGCTTCAGAATCTGTCTAGTAAAGGCACCAGGCAAGTCAATAGCCTTTGGCTGCAGAAGTTAAAATTGTATCTGCCTCAAATTGCTATATGTACAAAGTGAATCACTGCATCAAATCTCACTGTATCATGTTTGAAAGTGTCACAAAGTATTTTGCAGATTACATGAAGACTCTTGATCAAATATGGATAAGACAAAAGTAAGCCAAGGATACCTTTCTTAGATATCTGACATAGTACTTCTCTAATTTACTGGAAGGAGCTTTTAAAGAACAAAATAAAACAAGTGAACTTGGTTTACCTGTCAGTTTCTTTAAATAGGTTAGTATTACCACCACTCTATCACCAGCAGTTGTTCTGTTGGATGATATAACCAGGAACAACCGGGAGAATCCTGAATAATGCAGCTCTTTTATTCCCTATGAACATTATGCTAACTACACCGCAGAGGCACTGTGATTGACAGATTTTCATGTGGCAGAGGTGCACAAATATGACAGATGAAAAAAATGCTAATACTTTAGTTTCCTACAATTTGTCTGCCTTCTATAGGTTATGCATAATTTAGAGAATGGATTGTATTATCTACTCTGGATATCCTCCAAAGGTTGAGTTTTTGGTGGGATATATTACCTAAAAAGCACCAAGTATTTCTGGCAACTTAAAATATGTGTTCTCTTTATGGAGCCAATGATTTATACAGCTGACACTTTCCCTCCAGCCCCTAAGAAAAAAAAATACCCCCCTCAAAAAAACCCAAACCAAACCAAAAAACAAACAAAACAACCTCAGCAATAAATAAATACTTTAACGCTAGATCACTTCACCAGTTTGAACTACTATTTGGTCCTGTAAAAGGTTATTGAAACTGTAAGGCGCTACAAATGGTAACACTTCACTGATTTTGTTGCAAAAGACCACATTTCTTGAAAGCACAGCGTAAGCATCCTCCAAAAAATCCAGAGAGACAGAAAATATATTCTCTGAAATTGTTAATCCCAGTTGCTGGGATTGCTGTGGCATCAAGACTATATACTCAACACCTGGGAATGTGTCCTTCTTTTGTGTACTATGCGTCTATTGCCATCACCTCACTGGTTAGGAAGAATTAGACAGATGAAGACCACTTAGAGGATGCAAAAGAGAGGGATCAACAGGATCAGGAGGTTTTGGCACAAAAGATCCAGTGGGATCTTGAAAGAGAAAATAGCTACAGGGAAAGGACAGAAGACACAAAAGTGGAAAAGACAGAGGCAGGGTGGAACAATATGGATGGTGTGAAAAGAACAAAAGAAGCCAGCAACTTAGTGGCAAAAATGGAAACAGTGAATTGGATAGAGAAGTGGATGAAAGTTTTGCTCCATGGGCAAGGAGCAAAAAAAAAAAAAAAAAGTGGACAGGAAGTGGGATCAGTACAGTTTTGCATAGGAAGTTTTTTTTCTTCATTTTTTAATAGCTTCATTAAAAACTACATTAAAATGATACATTTAAAAGTCATGAAATCCAAAATCAGGAACTGTCCCTGTGAGTATAAATTCAGCCTAGTTATGTGCATCTAAACTTTTTTTTTTTAATGTAGTGTAATTTGCTGCCATATAGGCATATGATCTAATAGATAGATAGATAGATAATTATCTGTCATGACTGGTCATATATGATCAGAACTGCTGTACATACTTTCTTTCTGAAAACAAATAACTCCTGGATCTATGACTAAACAAATCCTGCATTTTTTTCTTTCATTCCTTTCCTTTCCTTGAAGGATAAAATGCAAAGTCAATTTTTTCTTTTTAGCACATGACAAGTACTAGATTTACAAAGCTAGGCAAAGGAAAGTCTTGAGAGTTATCTCTAGTTGTTTGCTTCTTTTCCTTTTTTTCTGAATATTGACTGCTATGATTTTGGCTGTAACTGTGTATTATTTTGAGTATAAGCTCAAAACAGTTTTTCTTTAAATTACTCTAGTAATTTAAGTAATTAACGGAAAATTACAATAAAAGAAGCAAAGATGCAAAGATGAGAAAAACAAGATTTTCTTCCCATCTTTGATCTCCCTCATCTGAATGAAAAGATAGTCAGACTCTTGACATATTCTCCCCACTCAGCATACATACATGACCACAAGTAGTGAGACATAAACTGAGTGCTCAGAGCAAGGTAATAAAAGCCAAGACTCCTAAATTCTTGACTGCCTTGAATTTACAATGTGCTATAGTTATGATGTGAGGATTCATTAAAGTTTAATACAAAGATGACATTTTCAATTTTGACTTCTTGGTTTTATAATGTAAAAAAAAAATGGTATTTTTAATCATTTTGGAATAAAAATCAAAGTGCTACAGACTAAAACATTGGAACAGAATATTCTGGTATTTTTAGAATGGAACATTTCAATTTCTCATTGATGTGTTCCCACAGAAAGTTTTAATTATAACAAACCAGCGGTTTCTGATGAAAAATATACTATCAGAAAGCTACGAAGACCAGTTTTTCCTATTGGGGGAACAGCGTTGTAGCGCTGCATTCAGTGCACCGCACTGCTTAACAAGTACTTTTTCCCTTGGCCAGCAGATGGCAGAATTTTTGCGACAAGGTTTTACGCACAATTAGGGGTTTGTGATTGCCAGGAAAGGTTTAGCAGGCTTAACACTCAGCGTTTCTTCTGGGCCAGTAACACCGTAGATAAAACCACCATGTCTGTGCAACCTCTTTTATATATTAAGCTCTATCAATAGAGCATTAAAAAATTTGCCAGTTACTTATTATGGGCAAGGTATAGAAATAATGCTGTAAGTGTAATTTCATGAATACAAAAAATAATAGCCAGTCCTGCAGCAGAAATATTGAATCCTTCTGATACAGATAATCGGAACTAAGAGGCTGGGGTATGAAAATATGTCTGAATTAAACCTCTGTTGATCATACTGCTGAGATGCAGAGCCACCTGATGGCCATTCTGCAGCTGTCTGGATTTAATGTGCTCTCTCTTGTCCACTCCGTCTGTGACAAGGAGATAAAAATACATATTTTAACTGACATATAAAAAATTCCTCATCTTTATCGAAGATAAAGAAATCTTTATCTTTATCATCTTTATCGAAGGCCTACTGGATTTTTGCTATAGTTCAGACATGACCTTTTAGTCATACTTGGCAATTCCGACCATCCTGTAATGCCGTGTTCACATAGTGTAACTAGCCAAGGGAGAGAGATGTGCAAGCACCTGACAACAGAAAATGTGGAGAACACTTGGCATTTGATCTGATGTAAGAAACAATTTCTTTCTTTGTTTTCTCAGGTCTCTCAGCCAGCAAGCTAATTGCTCCCAATTTAGAAATATCAGCCCTGAGGATAAAATGGGTCTAATTGCATAGAGAATTAGAAATGACAACACTGCCTGGCCATTGTCATATAGACAGAGCTGTACCAAATTCAGTGTCCAAATTCCTCAGATATGAAAAAGAACCCACCACAAACCAGCAGGGATAGATACTTTCAATTCTGTGACTAGCTACTCATACTTGACTCCTAATTTTGTTGCGTTTACATGGCTACATTAGTATAATTCAGCTTCCACAGCTTTAGTAAAGCTTTAAGTGAAGTTAAATTGGTATAATATAATTAATAATGCAGTGGTTCTACAGCATTCTAAAATAAGAAGGCTGCTTTAAGGAGGAAACAGTGAAGGCTTTCCTAATTGCATAAGGCATCTTGCTACAATGAATGCTAGTATTACTGCTGTTACTGAACTGTTTTCAATCTGCTGCTCAATAAAAACCTAAATGTAAGTTCCAAAGGAGTAACTCCTACCAGTATGAAGCAATAGGTATTATAAACCCGTTAGCGATTCTTTTCTCTTCTGCCATGAATACTGATAGGGCTGGTCTGTGGGTTGAAGATCAGGCATTAAACTACTGGTTTCACACAGCAAAGTATTTCCCTTGCTGTTTTAACTCAAATTGAGTCACAGAGAACCAGAATTCCCCACAGAATCCAGAGTCATGCCAAAGAAGTATATTTGTTGTAAAACTGAAGAGCCTAAACCCAAAATATCTTTTATGAGAAGTCACTGTATGAATTCAGTAGATGACTCTCCATCTTCCACTGGATATACTTATTACAGAAGCCCTGACAGATCTCTTGGCTTGAAATGAAAATATAACTATGCAAACAAAAAACAAGGGAGTGAACAGGCAAAACTGATTAAGGCAGAGAATGAATGAGGATGTACCTTTTATCAACGGAAAATGAATTTTTAACTGAAAGTTAGATTACTATAAAAAACTCGAACAGTTGGGGACAAGAATTGACAATTGTTGATTTCAAGGGGTTAACGTAATGCTCACCAACATAACAGACGGAGCTATAGTATGTTTAAAGAAAGACTGACTTACATGCCCAAGACACTATAGTTCAGTACATTGAAAAATCCACCAGATGCATGTAAAGAAATATAAACAATAAAGGAATGTTGTTTTAATTTTTTATTCTAACCCTTAAGCATGACAGCAGAATTCCTTGCCATTGAATCCAATAGAAAAAAGATTAATGCCATAAAGCATCACAGAGAATTAAATCTATTACAGCTGAATTCTCTTCATTCATATGTGCCAGCTGTTCTACTAGCTGTGTATTAAGTAAAAGAGTCATAATGCTAACAAAATTAATAAAAATCAAGGGATATAATGGGTTATAGCTCAGCTTCCCTGGAATCAAGAAAATATTGGCAATATGTTTTGTAAAAAACAAACCAAAAAAATCAGTTCCATAAAGTATCTAGAATTCAGACTATCATTTAAGCAGTCTTGTGACTGTTAAACTAAAATCTCTTGTTTGAGTGCTGAGGCCTGATTTTCAATTATGCTGAGAAGCCTGTGCTCCCATTAACTTTAAACAGCATTGCAGGTATTCAGCATTTCTAAAAATCAGGCCTTAGAGCACTCAGAAAAAGCCTACTGTGTAGAAAACTGATGCTACTTGAAAGTGACTGAGACAGACACTGAGCAGTGCAACACCTCCTTACAAGCAGAAAAAGGTAATTACGGGCAGTATCACACATCAGTACACCCTTTTATATTTTGGAAAGTTTGGGGAATCAGTGCAGGTCCTGGCATTAACCACAACAGCACTAGTGGCTTAAGAGCTTTATTCCTGGCCCAAATGCAGAGATTAGAGTGCTCTGGGTAATGTTTTGCCATACTTCCTTACTCTCTTGATCACTCCCACAATATAAACTAGATGGAAGAAGCAGGAAAAACAAGCATAAGCTGTAAGATTGCCTCTTTCTTCAGCGTTCAGCACAAATTTATGGACAGATGAGTAGATTTAAAAACAACTCTTCTGCTTTGTTTAGCTTCCAAATAAGTTACTTTTTTATCGTAAAACATGTCTCTTTTATCATAACAGATGCCTCTGAAACTATCTCTAAAGTTGGTAGATCTGTTGATTGTACCTGGCAGTCTAGCATAGGAATAGTGTCAACATGAAGGTTATGCATCTGTGCTTCACTTCACACACTGGACACAATTAATTAACCGAGACATTTCCATATTAGTGCTGCTGTAGCTCTTCTCTTTTCCACTGTAAATATTAGCCATCATCAATTGGAACCAGTGAATATACATACTATTTGCAAAACAATAACCTGTCAATTAGCTATATTGTGTTTCTGGCTACCTGTTTTTGTCAATGAAGAACTACATTAAATTGATCTAACACTAACCTTCCACTAAACCTTTATGTAAAGCAACTAAACTTTAGTCTGCATAGGAACCATCCATTCCTTCTTGAACAGTTACTCTACAAAAAGGCATTTATTATACAGCCATATTTGTTTGAGTAACCCCCTTAGATCTCTGAAGAACCCAAATGGGTTTGATCCAGAAATTCAGTAATCTATTCTGAAATGTAGTGCCTAATGTTCTGTGGAACTCAGTTCTAGCACAATTATTCACTCCAGCAGGATGCTAACAATTGTTTGGAGCAGATGACTAAACCCCTTGCTGACATTGAACTAAATCACAACCACTTGTATTGCAAGGGTTTCAGTCATGGATAAAGTTTGATCGCCACATGTGCTGGCTCAAGGGACCCATGCAAATCTTAACGGATGTCATCAAACACTGATTGCACTAGGGACTTTCATAAATAAGAAGAATGGTTCTGAAGACCGCTGAAAAAACTGTCTGCAGCTAATGGGTCTGACTAAGTTAGTCTGAATCACAAAATGAGTCTGACTAGTAAAAACACACTTTACACGTCAAATTCCTTATGACATACCTTTGAAATGGCAACAATGATCAATATACCTCACATGGTGAAATTTTCCATAACTGGGAAATGGCATGTATGAGCTAAGTGCTATAATCTCAAAGAATAGCAATTCCACAGCGAGAAACTGTAATGCTAAGAAAAATTCTGAATCCTTAATATGCTTTTATTTATGTGCACCCTGAACTGCTGATTCTCGATCCAACTAACAAGCTGCTATATAAGAAATTTACTCTGACTCAGTCTTCAGATTCCAGAAGAAATAGTCAAACACCATTTGATAAATGGTCATAAAGTGCAAAAAAGAAAGAAATTGTAAGGAAGGGCTGTTCTATCCAAACACACACAATAATACAGCAATCAGATGGTGAAGCAATATCAAAATACTAGTATCACACATTTTAATACAGACAGAATTAATCAGCTGAAGATTATGCTGAATTTTTTGCTGCCACTTTTTCTTCTTGCTTATCTACCTACTGAGTTTTTTCACAGCTGTCTGTACCCAGGGTAACAATATTAATGCCAAAGCAGTACCTATAAGCAGCTATCTGGAAGCAGCAGTATTTTCTAAACGATAAAGTCACTCTTCTCCCTGTTTTCTTCACAGTATTTCCTCCTGAAAGCAAGGGAGTGCGCTTGCTTGCTCATCATTCTTGCTGCTCTAAACAACTGAGATAGCTTTGCTCTTCTGCACCAGCAGTTCTGCTCATGAACACTGACACTGAATTTCCTTTTTTAGGCAGCAAGGACGCAGACTTTCTTCCTCTTCTCCCTCCCTCTGCCTCCCCTCCCCCTCCTATAGTCTTTGCTGTGCCCTCATCTTACCTTCAAGAGCAGAAGAAACCCATGCTGCAGTTTTTTTCCTCGTTAGCAGCTCTATGGCAACAGCAGCTCTAAGGCAGCAGTCCTTTATGGTTCCCACTCTTCTCTCTTTCCTTCTGCATAAAGATACACAGTAAATCAGCAAAGACAATTTTGATGTGATGTAAATTAACAAACACAATTCCAGTGTGCTCCTGTGGGTACAAACTTGTATTCCCAGAAGAGCTGAATGTCTGCAATGTAAATTAACAGTAAAGGAAATCAGAGAACTCCTTTTGGGTAATAAACTGAAAATCACACTTGTGGTAACTCAGCTTTCATGGACAGAAATGTGGGAAAAAGAAAAAAAAAAAGTCTGAGCTTAAGATACACAAAATATCACATCCAAATGAAGTCCTGAAACTCTAAGCATCTTGTCATTGCTTGACTGAGTCTTTATTTGTTATTGACATATAGATTAAATCAGTGGTTTGTTTGTTATATTCCTGCTGAAATAAAAGGAATAAAATCATACAAGATCTTGCAGTCTCATAACCCATAGAAAAGTGTACATCAAAATATATTTAAAAATGCTAACACAAACTACAGAGGACAAAAGGCAAGTAAAATAAAAATATTAGTAACTGGGTTATTACTGAGTACTGTAGTATCTGCCTGCTTAGCAATTAGCATTTTCCTGACTCTGCTACTTTTAAATTAATTAGAAGTATGAATTACAAATAAATGTTGAAAATGATAGCAAATAAACCACTCCTTAAGACTCAGAAACAGTTATTACCAGAAGCTTCTAAAGTACCTAGCACAAGATAAAACTACTTTGAATAGAGGCAAATATTTGTTCTTTATTTATTGAAAAAAAAAGATGTCAGTAAATTATAATCTAGTCACTTTTCAATATATGCATGAAATAAACGAACCAATATATTCTGAAATCCAGCATGAACTCTCATTTCTGTCTCCTGCTGTGTAAAGAATAAAGGTTTCTGGCCACTGCCAATTGCTGTGACATGGCATATTAAAGTGCATGCCCTAGATTAGCACAAGCAATGCCACAGTTACTCCTGGCTAAAATGTGATTACCTGTATCCTGTCTGTGCTTGCATCAGTGCATGTCCACACTTGTTTGTGTCATTGGACCTCAGAAAAATGTGGGTAGCTGTTCCTGGAGGTAACTGGAGATGAAAAGAATTAATTCCCAACTATTCTGCAACTTATATATTTATTTTTGTCTCATTTGGTAGTATAGTATATTAGCACACAAAATAATATGTAATAGCATTCTGGGATAAAGCGCTAACAATTGGGACTAAGGACTGTCTTGCAGAGGCTTTATAACACTAAAAAGAAACCCCAAATAGCAGAACGGAACAGCTACAAGACAGTTTCTTGGCACCCCATTGAGCAGCTTCAGCTTCTTAGGCACATGTTCCTGACTCAATCATGACAATAATAAGTGTCTACAACACTTTTTCATCCCAAAAAATCTCAGAAGGATTAACAAACCAAAAAAACCCCATATGATTAAACAAGTTGCAATGTTTATCTTGATGAATTTTTTAAACATTAACCCAGCTAGAACCTCAGCTTCACACCCAGTACTGGCTGCTTTGTAGGCTGAATCATAGTACATCATGCAATCACTCCCAGCCTTAAACAGTTTATAATCTAAGAGATGCTTCAAAGAGGGGAGATTGTAATTTCCATTTTACAGGCAGGTGAAACAAGGGCACAAAACTGAAACTAGTTGTCGCTAGTTTCGTATTAGCCCAGTATCAGTGACAGAAACAATCCTCAGGGAATCTGAGCTACAGTTACCTGCAGAAATGAATAGTCTCTATTTTCTTTCAAAAAGTAAAGCTCAGTAGAAAACTTGCAGTTTGTAGAAATTAAGATTTCCCTTGAGACACCACTTTGTACTACACAGCTCATTTTATTAATGACAAAGTATTTCTCTTTACTTTTAACATGTACATGTTGTAATGAGCTCTATAAACTGCAAAATACTGTTTTGGAGGTTAAAACGCTCTGCTAGAGAAGGAGGAAGAGACATTATTTAACACACAAGGCTGGATATGGACAGAAAGAGCTTCTGTTAAAGAACAATGAAGTAATTTTTATGATATCTTACTCTTGCTGTTCAGGGAAGAACACATTTTAAATATTCTGACAATAAAGGCCTGTAAGACACTCATACCAAAGCTTTCTGTGCAATGCTGTATCAGTTGATACAACCTAGGCATTTTGGTGTTACTAATCTGAAATGGGCTCTCAGAACTCACATCACTGTATGCATACTCTGAAAAGCACTGAGTGTTTGCTCTGATGTCTAAAAGTGCAATTTGCATGGGGAAGAACCGAGTTGTATGACTTGGTCTCATCAGTCAGGACATAGTGCATCTATCATGGTAAGCATATCTACACCACACATTACAGACTGTTATTTTTTTACCACAAACTCTGGCCCTGTGAATATACTCCCATAAAATCAAAGAACTGCTTGGCCTTGGTGATGTTTTCATTTTGGGCTTGGTTCACATGCATTAGTTCTCCCTACTAGTAACATAACATTCAACTTTTTTATCAATGAAGAAAGGTGCTCAAAATTAAATTCAGAGAATAGGTCTGCCTGTAGTGGCTGTTTCAAAAATTAAACAATTGAAGTCAGCTCAGCAATTAAAAAGCTCAAGCTTTGTCAGTGGATTCTAAATTTATTAACCATCAGCATAAATAACTTTACATAGACAATTAACCAGTATGAGAAGAAAACATGTTTTCCTCAAAAGAATGCATAAGCTTATATTTACCTTTCTCTCCAAATTGGAAAAGATGTTCTTTGCAAACTGTTGAACAGTAATATACAACATGTACTATTTCATGGTAGCACGGAAGTCTTCCAATTGACTTAAAAAATGAATGTAACCACAGTGCTCTGCCAGGATGTTATCAGCAGCTGACACCTGCTTCATTTCTCAAGCTTTCCTTACTTTTGTAATAAAAGGAACAAACTCTACCCTGAAAGCACGCATGAAACTTCTATCAAAGATTGTTAAGCCTCCTACCATTAATGATCTCCATGTTTTTCAAGCATTTGACCACACATAACCTCCGAGGCCAATACTATCACGCCCGTTTTACAGAGGAGAAAACTGGAGTGCAGAAAGAGCTCTCATTCCAATAAAAGGCAATGGTGAGTCTCTAATAAATGTCATCTGCTCAATTTTAGTGCTACGATTACATGTCTGCGGTCACACTGGGAGTCTGTAACAAAACAGAGAACAGAGCTAAGCTGACTCCATGTCTTGGGCCTGACTACAAGCCTTAAAAACTGCAAGAAAGAATCTAATCACTCCATCAAGGAGAACATTTGAGACCTAAAACTACAACTATTGAGTTTTATAGCATGGAGGGGAGTGAATGATTAAGAAAATCACTGAAAGAAAAGCATATTTCCATTTCAAGTATTTGGTTTGGGATTTTACTGTGCCAACGTTCTTATTATTACCAGAAGAGTTACTAAAATTACAAGACCACCATAAGTGATCCCATATGATAGTTTTCTTACTTTTATACTTATTTAAAGCATTAACAGTAATTTACATATTTCTTCTAAGAAAGGACAAGGGGGAATGGCTTTAAGCTGAAAGAGAGTAGACTCTTCACTGTGATGGTAGTGAGGCACTGGAACAAGTTGGCCAGAGAAGTTGTGGCTGACCCATCCCTGGCAGTGTCCAAGGCTGAATGGGGCTTTGAGCAACATGAAAGGTGTCCCTGCCCATGGCAGGGGGCTGGAACTAGATGATCTTTAAGGTCTCTTCCTACAGGCTGGGCAGAGAAGAGATTCAGAGCAGCCCTGTGGAGAAGGACTTGGGGGTGTTGGTTGGTGAGAAAACGAATATGAGCCAGCTTCAGTGTGTGCTCGCAGCCCAGAAAGCCAACCGTATCCTGGGCTGCATCAAAAGGAGCACGACCAGCAGGTCGAAGGAGGTGATCCTGCCTCTCTACTCTGCTCTTGTGAGACCTCACTTGGAGTATTGTGTGCAGTTCTGGTGTCCTCAACATAAAAAGGACATGGA
>JANHGB010073939.1:0-26349 GCA_026283785.1 Coracopsis vasa
AGACAACGTAGAAAGAATCGTGTCTCACCTATACCACCCAAAGAGACCTTTCACTGTGCTTTTTGCAACCGGATTTGTCTATCCCACATTGGCCTTTTTAGTCATCAGCACGCTTGTAGTAAGCGTGGGTAAAGCCTTTCCCAAAATCTTTGTTCGTGAAGTCAAGCTGTCAATTGAAAGAAAAGCTGCACATAAGAAATCATTCAACTCAAATAAAAATGCAATCTAGAAATGTTAAAGTAAATTCTCATAAAATAATCAGGTTTTTGTTTAGATTAGACCAAAAAACAAAGGGCAAGGTTTTCTATTCACAACACTGACAAACATGCACTCATAATTTATTTTCCTTGGCAAAAGATTAACTGTGGGATTTTTAGGAAAAAATAGACATCCAAATTCAAACATGTTCTTAGCCTTGTTAATGCGTTTGTTAGTTTTGACAATGCTCCTTTCTGAATGATAAATGCTTGCATAAAGCATTGCACAGTGCAATCCTGTTATTAGTGGTGTAAAGAGCAGGGAACCTGTTGACCAGGAAGAAGTTATGACTTACCCTTCAGTTAGTTAGAGATGTGTTTGTATTAATGAATGCATGCTAAACAACGAAAGAGTTAAAAAAAAAAAAAAAATAGTATGCTGCATATTCTCTTTGGAAGGTATAAACCATATTCTAAGCTGTGAGAAGCATTCTTTGAGTAGCAGCACATAGCATAGCTATTTCGCATGTTCCAGGGGGAACAGTGCTGGCAGACTCCAAATTGCTCCTAGGGCTGTCATATGTTAAACAAGCTTAAATGCTGGTTTACGCTTTTAGATGCTGTAGGCATGATTCTGATCCTATTTGTAATGTTTTTTCCTGATACAGCTCCACTATCTGCAATGAAATTACTACTCATTTTCTACTGTTGTTAAGAAAGAAGATTTAGGCCTTATATTTAATTACCTTTTTCTTTTACCTGGAGAGGTGTACATGTTTGCATGTATTCAAAATCTAACTTCACAATTTGTTTTAGTGTTTTACATATGTTAAGCTAATCCTTTAACATTTTCTCCCATTCATATCAGTAAATACAGAGTCCTAAAATGTGTTCTTTTTCTTATTCACATCTACTTTACAACCATTTACTTTGGAAAAGATGTTAGGAAAAATAAACTTCTTGTTTTAAGAAAGGTTGCATTTTTCACAACAGATGATTGCATATTACTTCATTTTCTGAGATGGTGTATTATGTCTATTCATCTGTGTCCATACATAAAATTCTTCTGGTTCTTCCTGTAATTTGTAATAACATTGCAAACTAGTTAGATTCATGGCTCTTTTGTACTGAGATGCAGAGTACATATTTACAGACAGTTCTTCTGGTGAAGAACTTAATAATTTTAATATTATGAATTTTCATTTTCTCTTCACACTAACATTATGGTTAACAACAAATATGTACATTCACACTCATATCTACAGTAAAGCCACATTCTGATCTGGTTTGGAGTCAGTGAATTTTTAAGCAAACCCACTTCAACCCAAGCCTACTATACATCAAATTTAGCCAGTAGGCACTTTCATGCAGCTTGAATTAATAGTATTTGCATACAATGGCATATACGGTCATAGCTCATTACAGGTTACTATTTTCCATTACAGATTATTATTCTCCATACAAAGGATTATGCATAACAACTAGGGTGTGTAGGCCACCTGCTTGTATTAAAACACCCTTTCACTTCAGGGTTACAGAAGGAAAAAAAAACAAACCTCATGCTTTTCAGATCTCTGACTGCAAGAGCAGAGTATGTTTGAAAGTCACAAAATATCAATATATGCCTCTATTGTCTACCATACTGTGATTTCCTCTTTAGCCATTATTACAGAGCCAGTGAACTGTATTTTCAGCATTTTTCATTGCTAACAATTACATGATAAGTATCTGCAAATCAAGTTAGTTATGGTCTGCTTTGATTGATTATGTCAAACCTATTACGTTCATGTCAACACTTCCTGTGAAAAAGAAAGAGGGGACCAATCAGATCAACATTTTTCTGTTTTGTTTCAGTGTAAGAACACTTTGCACCCAAATAATTGTTTTCAAGTGCTCCTGACCTTCTGATGCCCATATGGCTGATAATCCTCCAAACATTTTTAAAAGGTAGTAGCAACATAAACATTAGTTATCTTACAGGACTAATTTTACGTGCTGGGAAACTCTGGTAGTCACTATGTTATTCTTGCAGAAGTGAGTACCTGAAGCTTCAGAGACTTTTAATTATGTCTTTTTTTTCTTTGTTTTATAATGCCTTATGTCCTCCTGTCTGTTTCTCTGTAAAAACAGGTTTACAACTTAATACTTGAATGCCTCACCAATACTAATACCTCTACTAACCAGCTTGCTATTTCTCAATAATCTAAGATTTTGTAGAAATTAACACATTTTAAATCATTAATCAGTGTAGTTTTATAATACATATTTTTACATGTAAATTAACCACTTGGTTTGTTACTTATTCTTGGGTTATTAATCAGCTGTGGGGCTTTTTTTCCTGTGAAACATAGTACTGATGCTGAACTAGTCATGTGGTTGTCTTGACTTCAGTTTTAACCAAAGGAATTAGGAAATTTCTTCTGTTATTTGTACTCTCCATCCAGGAGAATTCAATTAGGCTCAGGTAGTACATCTGGGTTCTGAAGCCCAAACTCCAATTTAAGAAATGCTGCCAAATAACCGTAATAATCAAAGCCACTTAAAACAGCAATCTGCAAGCCAGCATGGTGGCTCTGAAGATTATTACTCCAGTCTGTTAGACAATCTGTTCATGAGGACTTTGGCTTAAGCCCTGGCATCATTCGTCTGTGCTTTGCTCTTGATTGTGAGCCATGAGTTGCTGACTGCTACTTCAGAGGAAAATGGGAAAGGGATGAAAAGGAAGTTTTATAAATGTCTTAATTGAACTAAAGACAAAAAAAAAATAAAAATATCTGTGACTTTTCCTGGATATAATATACTCGGGAGAGGAGGAGGAGGGGTGGAGGAACTAACTTCTCTGAAAAATATTGCTGTATTGCTGTGCTTAATTTTTTTTTTTTTTTTCCAAGTGGGTAATAAAGCTTGTTTAACTTACACTTGGGATACTCAAATCAGTCATAGGAATTTTTTTTCTCAAAAAATGTTTAATCAAAAGCTCTAGACAGAAAAAAATCCACAAAATGGAAACCAAACGTTTTCTTATTCGTATCTCTAGGTCACTACACCCCATTCATATTGCTACAAAGTAAGATTAATTTCTCTATCAAAAGTGATGCCTTAGATACACCAATTTTGCAGTACCCCATAGAACAGAAGCTGTTTAGCAAGGTGAAAGGATTTATTCAGGAAGTTATTTAGTCTGTATGTGGGAAGTGTATATTTACCAGTCTGTCTACAGCATACACACTGTACACATACACATATATACATAAATTTGTATATATACAAATATATGTACATATATGTATAAATACATACATATACACACATATAGAAATATTCAGTCTTAGCACAAGACTAGTTGTGTAGACCATGTGGCCATGAATGCTGAGATTTGGCACAACCTCTGAACACTTGGGCTTAGATTTTGGACAGCACATCAAAGTTTTCTCTCACTCTATTATCTTCCAGCATTTAGGACTTCACCAGGAGAACTAGAAGAAATGTCGTCTTTGTGCCTGTCTGCTGTTATCTGTTTCCTTAGGATTTTAAACACCCTGCAGGAAATAAAGCACAGAAAAATGTTCAGTGCAGCTTACAGAAAACAGGAATTGATGAGGTAAACCAAGTCAAGCCCTGTCAAGAGTAAATTAATACAGTATAATCTCTTTTCAGTTAAGGAAGATTGTTTTTGTTCTCTTAGCTACGCATTTGAATTGATATCTGTACTATATTTCAGTCACTTTTATGTTTACAACATTAAGAGTTAAGTTTATTCTTCAGAAATAGCTTTCTTATGAGGTAGGCAGAGAGTCAGAAATTAACTATTGTGAATTTCAAGAATTATCACACATAATACTTGATGTCTGTTGAAGTCTAACTGCAGGGCACTTATAGTAGGCAAAATCAGGGTAAGCCTAGGAAGGATCCTAGGCCATTTTCTCTGTGTCTGATGGTTTGGATGGATGAAGGTTTCTTGGACTTCCAGGACCCACTTATATACTTGGTAAATGTATTGGTGTTTTACATCATTAAATACAGAGTACCCAAAGGGCTTCCATTTAACCTTCACCTCTTTAGCATCGACCCTCACAGCTTTCTGGAAGACAGACAATGTGAAGAAGGGATGAATTTGACTTCAAGTATTGTGCTGTACCTGCACATCAATGAAAATGCAGCAGCTGGGACCTCAAAAACTGAATACCATACTCCTGGTCAAAATGGGGCTATGACATCCCATCATATAGGCTTTCTCTCTCAGATAAACACAAACTGTTAACTTCATCTCTCAGTTTATCCATCCTGTCACTACAGCATCATAAAACTAACTTTTAATTGCTGACATCTTACCTTTTTCTTTCCTTATAAATACTTTGTGACCTGACAGCTATTGTATTACATACTCGAAAGCATTCTCTGGCACTATTAAATTTTATAATATTTGTAATAATTTATCAAGAGACTTTTAAAAATATATGCTAATTAAATCAATTATCTATACAGTTTTGCTCAAAAATTACTAAAGTTAGCCTTGTTTCAATAGCAGCCAGTTTCTAAGATTGTGGCCTTTTCATCATTTCAACCTTTTAAAATATTTGCAAACAATCACCAGGCTCTCATCCTGTATTTCCCATATTCTCTGACAGCATTTAGAATTTGACAGACTGCCTGCAGTTTCTAAGCTGTAGCATTGTTTCTCTTGGGTTATGGCTAAAATGAAGATGTGGGAGTACTTCCTTACTGTCAGGCCTTGGTGTGTACCCCAGGTATAGCTTATTTCCGTTTAAAGAACTAGACCTGATAATACTCCTTTACTTTTTTTCCCCATGTGAAGAGTACATACCAAATGAGGATTGTAATGCTCTCAGTCCAGACATCAGTTTCAGCCTGTGAGCATGAACAATTTGGTTGTAGCTTTAAGAATATGGCAAATCAAAGCTATTCTCCATGTTGGTCAGTTGCAAGCTAGTACTTCTCTGTTTTAATATCTTTTTCTTACCAGACATCTACTGCAAACAAGTTTGTGAAGAACTGAAAGACTTAAAAATCTCCTTAGCCGGTGCTGGGCATGCCTTTAAATAATAATAATAATAATAAAAATAAAAGATATTGTAGATATTTAATAACCAGACACTGTTAAGAAAACAGAAGGAAATGGAATATTAAGAGGCTAAATATATGGAGAAACAAAACCAAAACTAAAACCCAACCCAAACCAAAACCATAGCTCCTGTCATTGCAAAAGGTATATTTCATGTTCTTCAAAATACAACTAGTTTGGAATTTGACTAAAGTGAAAGTTGAAAAAGTAGAAGTTCAAGAACAGCTCTGAAAAAATTCAAGATGCTAGGAAGCAGATGTAAGTTAAAGCCAGTTACAGCTAAGACAGTTTCATGTTTGTGGCACTGCAGAAAACAGGCAGTTGTTGCATTTGCCCTACAGCAACTTCCTCATAATGATACTGGACACCTGCCAGTCTCTAATTATCCTTACACCAATAACTTCAGTTTGCTGCTTCCTTCAACTTGATGTCTTGTTTTTAGCTCAAAGGCTACTTCAAGTGAGCTATCTTATCACCATGACATAAATCTGATAATATAGTGTGTGCTAACATTGCAATGGCCTGAAGGGCTCCTGGGGCATTAGGAAGAACCTTTTGTTTGTAAGGTGTAGTAATCCATTTTATTACATCTTTCCATGCTTCATTGTACGGAAAAAGGTGTTCCTGCATAGTTAGTTTGTATTTTATGTTTCCTTTGCATTCTCAAGCAGAGGAAATAAGATTGCTAAAGTAAACTAAACACAAAGGAAGAGAAAATAATCTGCAGGTGTGTATGTTTGTGTGTGCATGCACCAATTGATAGGGAAGGTATGTAGTAGTTTAACAATATATGTATACAGTCATCATATATTACATTTCACATGTATATATTTGTTTCAGATGTTAAAGCCAAATGACTGTGTTGGTCATCTGTTCAGGTAATAATATATAACTTCATTATAAGTACATATAGTAAGGAATATTCTCAGCCTTGAAGAGCATATAAATTAAACAGTCATAGCAAAAGAAACATAAAGTATTCTAAAAACATATGTAATCCACAACATTCAATTATGAATTCAAAGTTACACAAATATTTTTCAAAGTGAAAGGCTGAGGAAAGCTTTACTCAGCAAAACCAACCTTATGGTTATGAAAAACCATTAAAATCACACAAACAGTTTCAGAATTAAGCTTACATAGTTTAGCCTAACTAAACTATGTGCTGGTTTTACTAACTGCAGTGGTATTAGTAATATTGCTTTATGGTGACCTTTTTTAAGCTCTACAGCCTCTGAGGGAGGATGTAGTAACCTGATTTCAAAGATAAGATTCATTTTCCCAGAATTCCAGGACCTGGATTTAAGCTTGCTGATAAATTAGGAATTGTAGTGAGGGTTTTTTTCTACATTTATATAAAGTATGAAGCACATATGTATAGGACTAGCTTTTTGAGTGAATATTTTCAATGTCTTTTGTGTTGCCATAAGATAGTGGATATTAGCTATGTGTGAAGACATTTCTTACTGCAAATAATTTTTTTTTCAACATTTTGTTTAGTAAATGTATTGCTTTGAGAGGTATAGATGTAACAGGGTAAGATTACATAGCAGCTAATACTTAGCTGACTGATACAAGTAGGTACACGGAAAGGCTGAAGAATTTTGTGCTGTTTTGTCCTTTGTGGAAGATATTACATAACAAATATTTTAGAACTCTTTTTTAGCATGGTTTTGAAAAAGTTTTCTTCCTAAAAATATAAAAGCACTCGAAAATACTTTTGTGTGAGAGTATTTTCTGTGGTAAATGGACTGAGGGCTTTTAGCACACAAAACCCTAAAATAATACTGTCTGTTAGAAAAGTCTATAATTCAATATAAACTGGACAGAATCTTTGAGCCATAAACTCTTTCTTTAGCTGGATTACTGGATGCATTGTAAACATATTGTTCAATGGTTGAATTCAAACCAGTTATTTATCACAAAGCTGACATAATGAAATAATAAAAAAATAAATAAAAAGGAGCAATAGCATTATTATATAGCTTCTGAATTCTTTTCCTTAAATATTTGTTTGTAAGGAGCTATTTCTCCTCGGTAGTAATAATAAAATAGTCCCAGAAAGCAATCCCTCCTTGCTAATACTCAGCTTCCATTGTGAGAGAAGATCACATATATAGTAGGAGATTGCATTGATGCATTTAACAAACAAACAAACAAAAAAAAAAGCCAAGATATTAATGAGAGTTCCCATAACTCAATACTTTTTCACCAATAAGGAAATCCTTGCAACTCAGAGAAATGGAAACAGGAATTTTTACGATGGTATATCTTGAACTAATTAAGAAATTCTTTCATTACCTTAGTTACTTTAAGAAAAATAGAACAGCTACTGGCAATTTCAATCCATTGGAAAGGATCCTGCAGAATCTCAATATCATGTTGCAAAATGCACTTGCAGGATACTGTCCTTGCAACAATCCATACAGGGAAATATAACTCCACTCACATAATTTAAGCTTTTCCTTAGGATCATTTGATACAGGGGCAACTATTTCATACAAATACAATGACTTTAGAGCTAGTTAGGTCTTCCTCATCTTCAAACAGCTGAGCTAAATCTCCTCCTTCAGGAGTTTCTATGCATAAAAGAAGATTGTGTCTAGTGTTGCTTCCTTTTGAAGACACATCGGTGCAGTGAAAGAATAGCCAAATGAGTGAGGCACAGTTTTGTACCCTCCTTGTTTTTTTCTTCTAGCTCTTTGAGTTGAGAGCCTTGTCATAGCTAAAATGCATGACTTTTATAGAGAAATGATGTTCTGTGTACAGTATACAAACTCACCCTCTGTATTTCTACACTGTTTCTTTGGTATCAATCTTGATACTTCTTCATGTTCATTTAAACACTAGGTCTACAAGAATCCTAAAAAAATAACAGAAAAAAACCCCAACATTTCTCATGAGAGCAATTTACAATAAATGTAATAGTACATGCTGACTGCATCTCTTGAACCATATGAGGCACTGAGTTTAGATGTCAAAGGGTAAACGCTACATGTTTAGACGTCAAAGGGTAAACTGACTGGTGTGATATGATGTTGCTGATTACACTGTAAACCATCATGCAACATGATGTTCAGATATCCTGATACAGATTTTCACTAGATCTTGTAGTCTCTTTCTGAGATGACTTACTTGGCCTTAAGCGCTTTCTTTAAAAAGCCACCTTTCTATTATTATTAAAATAAACAAACGGACAACCCCCCTGGTATTGTTCTAAGCAAAAAGTGAATTAACAGTGACACCCAGTGGCCAGGTAAACATAATTTAAATCCCACTAATATTCCCAGTGGAAGGCTCTGAGTCTTTCTTGCTCCTGGAAGCATGAGGTTCTCAATATATTTAGTCATCATTATCGCAAGACCAGTCCGTTCCTAATTTTGGCAACATGGTATTAATTACACCTAAGATCACTGTGTGCTATGTTCAGTGCTTGTTTCTTGCTATTGTTTACTTTTGCTCACATCCCAGATAACAGTCATATCAACAGATAGCAATCTATATTAGAAATTACAACGAAAAAGTCCAAGATACAAAAAAAAAACCAAACCAACTATACATCAGTTGTAAAAGCATAAACAAAATCCAGTAGAATAAAAGGAATTGAGGAAAAAAATGAATTTCTGTCTTCTTTTTGCTTCTTTACACTTCTTTACACTCGTTTCAGCAGACCTGTCCAAAGCAAGGGGTTTTCAATATGTAGAAAATTAAAGTTTAGTCTTGAATCATATAAAAACCAACAACTTGTTGACATTTTCAATACAATGAAAGTTGGAAGAAGTCTCTACAAATGGTGTTTCTAAACTGATTTATGTTCTGAGATGGCTATACAGCCGAAGATCCAAATCTTTACTGCAGTTAGAGCTAAAGATTTCACATACTGCTGTTGCATCTCCAATTGCAGCAAGTGACTCTTTCCTGCCCTGACATACTGTATAAACTGGGACCCAGAGATTAAATGCTAACTTTGGCAAAATCTGAATATGAATCTATTTTAATGGGAAGATGCTAGAGGTACTGAGTCTTTAGGCAGCCAAACCAGAGTCCAGAGAAGATATTATGAGGCTTATTCCCTAAAGCCAGGAAAATTCATCAAATCTAGCATGTTTTGGACAAAAACATTCGGGATTCAATTAGTTACCACTTTTGTGAGCATATGCATGTAAAGCAGAAGCATGTCTTTTTAAAAGGCTAATCTGTGATCAGAAGATAAGGGCTGTACATACAAATGAAAAACAGCATATCTTTTGCCTTATCATAGTGTATTGTATTTAGTTTATCTAGCAAGGTTTTGGTAGCAGGGGGCTGGAGGGGTGGCTTTTGTGCGAAGACACCAGAAGCTGTCCCCATGTCAGGCAGAACCAGCTTCAGCCAGCTCCAACATATACCTGCTGTTGGCCAAAGCTGAGCCCAACAGTGACATTGATCTCACCTCTGTAAGGGTAAAATATATTTAAGGTAAAAAAAATGTTGCACAGCAGCTATGGTAAAGGAGTGAGAGTATGTGAAAAAAACAGCCATGCAGACACCAAGATCAGGGAAAAGAAAGAGTGGGAGGAGGGGCTCCATGCACTGGAAATTCCCCTGCAGCCCCTGGTGCAGAATATGTTGAGTCAGGCTGTGACCCTGCAGCCCCTGAAGTACCCCATGCTGGAGCAGGTGGATGTGCACTGAAGGAAGCTGCAGCCCATGGAGAGCCCATGAAGGAGAAGGCTCCTGGGAGTCTGCTCCTGAACAACTGCAGCCCATGGCAAGGACCCATACTGGAGCAGTCCATGAAAGACTGTCTCATGTGAGTGGGACCCCATGCTAGAGCAGGGAAACAACACAAAGAAGAAGGAGCAGCAGAGTTAAAGTGCTATGAACTGATTGCAACCCTGCTTCTCCATCCACCTGTACCACTCAGCAGGAGGAGTTAGGGAAATCAAGAGCAAAGTTCTGCCTGAGAAGAAGGGAGAGTGGGGGGAATGTCTTTAGGTTTTTGTGGGGTTTTTTATTTCTCACTCTTCTACTCTGTGATTAATTTGCAATAAATTCAGTTATTTTTCTCCAAGTCGAGTCTCTTTTTCCAGTGATGGTAACTGCTGAGTGCTCTCTCTATCTTGACCCATGAACTTTTTCTGGGATCTGATACTGACCCCAGGGGAACATCACTAGTTACAGGCCTCCAATTAGACTTTGTGCCAGTGATCATACCCTCTGAGCTCTTCCATTCAAGCAGTTCTCAAGTCCACTCAGCCAATGCACAGTTCATGAGTTTACCTATAAGGATGTTATGGGAGACAGCGTCAAAAACCTAGCTGAAGTAAAGGTAGACAACAGCCACTGCTCTCCCCTCATCTACCCAGCCAGACATTCCATCAAAGAAGGCTATCAGACTGGTCAAGCATGATTTCCCCTTATGAATCCATGTTGACTATTCCCGATAACCTTTATTTCCTCTACATGCTTAAAGATGACATCCAGGATGAGCTGTTCCATCATCTTTTCAGGAGATGAGGCTGACTGGATTGTAGTTTCTTGGATCTTTCTTGCCCTTTCTGAAGATGGCTGTGACACTGGCTTTCCTCCAGTGCTCAGGCACCTCTCCTGTTCTCCATGAGCTTTGTGTAGATGAGGTCATTAGTGACATGGTTTAGTGGTGGTCTTGGCAGTCCTGGGAGAAAGGTTGGACTTGATGATCTCAAAGGTCTTTTCCAACTTAGTTTATTCTATAGAATCTATGATTCTCTCATTCTATGATCTTCTTTTCTTTTATAGTAGGATTGGGATTTTTTTTTTTTAAGCATTTAGGCATGTTAGTAAAACAGGCTTTTACCTTCCTAATTTTCAATCTGTTGTTTTTTTTTTTTTTTGCTTGTTTGTTTCTCTTTTTTTTTTCTCTTTTTTTTTTTTTCCTTGATAAGAAAGTGTGCTTTTAAGAACTGCGTAGGACAGAATGGAGTAAATTATTTTGGAGTTGGACTAGAAAACCTTTGAAGGTCCCTTCCAACCCAAACCACTCTATGATTCAAAGATGATGGAGAGTGGCTTAGCAATAACATCTGCCAGCTCCCTCAGCACTCCCAAGTGCATCCCATTGGGGCCCATGGATTTGTGGGTGTCAAGTTTGCCTAAATGATCTTGATCCAACCCTCCTCAACTAAAGGAAAATCTTCCTTTCTCCAGACTTTCTCTCTTGCCTCTAGGATTTGGGATTCCCAAGAGTTGGCCTTAGCCGTAAAGAGTGAAGCGAAGAAGGCATTCAGTAACTCTGCATTCTCTGTATCCTTTGTCACCAGGCAACCTGCCTCATTCAGCAGTGTGTCCATATTTTCCCTGTCTTCCTTTTGCTACCAATGTACTTGAAGAAGCCTTTATTGTTGTCCTTGACATGCCTTGCCAAATTTAATTCCAAATGTACCTTATCCTCAACTCATTCTTCATCCAAAGGTTTTCTTTGCATGTCTTAATGAAGAAAGGAAGCAAGACAGCAACTTAGTGAGTACCTGGCAGTCAGCTAAGGTCAGTCCCCCACAAGTATTCACACAGATCTACCTCCTCACCACTTCTAAGTATCAGAGAAGAGGGTTGTTAATGCAGAACCCATGCTCCAGTTTGGTTTGACACAGCATTTAAGTTGCTTGAAACACAGGTCAAGAACAGAGCAGCAGTCACTCAAATATAGTAGTCCTAAAAGCATTGGAAGAGGTTTCTGAGCGGCTGCCATTGCAATTTTCAGTCATTATGCAGGTGAAGTGAATCTCACTCTCAGAAATTAATGGGTGTTTCATTCAGAGGCATTATCCTAAAAAAAAGGAGATTTTTGTGTCCTCTTACTGGTATTAGAACTAAGTGTTATAATGCCATACAAAAACTAGTTTTCACAGCAACAGTCCTCCTCTGCAATTTCACAGAATTGAAACAACAGTTTTGCTGAAGATCTGTTGTTTATCATGCAGTATTATGAGGCTGAGACACTAGTAGATCAGAGTTTTCCATAAGGTCATTGATTTTTAAAATATAATCACAGAATGAATATACAAAAGGTAGCTTAAATGAAAAGGGTGAAAGAGATACAAATTAAACAACTAAATTAATTAAATAGAAGAGTCTTTGTCTAAGAGCCACCAAATATGGTCTAAGACAGAAAAGCTTTGAAAAAAAAATGTGTGTGATTACAATAGCTATTTCGGCAATTTAATGCTCTTTCAGTTTTTCCCAACTTTCATACCCTTCCCAATAGGTTGGAGAGCTTGCGTTCATTGAAAAAGTAGTGAAAGTACCTTTCAGGAGTGGGCTCTCCCAGGAGCCACCAATGGAGCTGTGACTGTATCAGCTGTACTACTACAATTGTTTTGTTTTGTTTTTTTTTTATAGAACCATGGGCAATTTCTTGAAGCCACAATTAGACCTTCCAGAAGAGAATCTGCAGAGCAGAACTTCCAGTACTGAGTATTGTGTATGTATGTGTGATTCAAACACGTGTGCCAACATATTAACACGGTGGAACAAAAGGATGATAGCAAGTAAAACAGCCTGTGAGTTTCTTGATAATTAAGGCTTAAGCAATTCTTCACATACAGGTCAGTTCTTGGTAAGAACTGAATGAGAAATGTTTAGCTTAAGGCATTTATTTCTCAAAGCAACATAGATATAAAAACAACTAACTAGAAGAGAGAGATAGGTAGGCTGCTAAAATGTAAGAAACAGATCTTGCAGCTGTAATAAGTTTTTCTTTAACTTTTATGAAAACAATACAGTTAGATATGCTTGCATTTAGTTCACAATATATGTGCAACATTGTAGATTGTGATTATAGCCTTGACCAAGCCTTTGAAAAGTGAATTATTCTAATACATGAGTTGTAATTTAAGATAATGAAGGAAAATGAAAGAATCATCTTTGATAGTCAATGTATATAGCAGTTTAACTCAGCATCTGAAATCTTTAAAACAGAGAGGCACGCAATTCAATACAATTTGTCTGATAAATGACAATTTATACTCTTGAAGGGCAGCAAAATACTGCAGGGCTAATTATTCACTTAATGACACAAGAGTATTGACTATAAGACAGAAAAGGCATAGTCTATTCTCCCTTTCCTAGTAATGTGAATTTCTACTATTTTAACTGGAAAAATACTGTGTTTGCATTTGGGTATTTTTGGGTTTTTTAATCTTTTCATCTAAGTAATCTATATTTTGCAATTTCATATCAGGCTGTTTGTGATTGCTGTTGCAGTAAAGCTATGTGCAATATAATAGCCGGTAGATTCTCAGCTGGCAGTTAATGCAGTTACTTGGATATTCATCATGAACATTTTGTCACCTCCACTTGATGTGAATGTGTCCTGAAAAGAAAACCTGAAAGAGAAAAAAGGGACTAAAGAAACATAAAGATATTAGAATTGAATGAAAGATGGTCAGTTTGTGGGGTTTTTGTTTGGGTGATTTTGGGGGGAGGAGGTGTTGTTTGTTTCTTTGTTTTTTTGGTTGTTTGGGTTTTTTTTTCCCTAATATTTTATAAGGCCTGAATTCTGGTACAGACTGCTGAAACAAGTTAACTCAATCCAAGTAGTAGCTATGAAGAGCTCTTCTAAGTAAGGGTTGATGTCTTGGGCTCTTAATCAATCAGGCACTACCATGCCTTAATTCATATTAAATGACCATAGTCTATTTCATTCAAAAAGTGCTTATATTTAAAATACACTATTTAATCTCCACCATCAGAATAAACTGAAAGTATTACAGACTGTTGAAGTGTTTCAGTTGCAAGACCAACAATTATGTAGCCATTTAATTCTGTTCTTACCTATTACCAGTAAACTCACTGAAAAGCATGTGCATTTTAATTTGAATAAAGCATGCAAAATGCATTGTGAGACATATTTATTCACTGTAAACCACCTTCAACTTTCAGACAGCAAGGCACTGAGGGAGTGGACAAAAAACCCCTTGCAGTTCTACAGTTTGTATAGTACTAGTGTTCATTATTGATTCACATTCTTTCTAATTGTTTTTAAGTTTGAGTAGATTCTCACTTTAGCTCATGATCCAGAAGATGGAAATGTAAAATAACAAAACCCACATCTAACACTGTAAAAAAAAAAAAAAAAAAAATAGAAGTCGTGATTTGAAAGGAGACCTTAATGTGTCTTTTTGTAACTGAAATGCTTCAAAAGTAAATGTTTCATACTGGAAATTGTATAAAAGGTTGTGATGAAGATTTATTGAGAACTTAGACCAAGAATTTTAATTCAGTTAACTTTCTTCTTTCCTACAGTGTCCTGACTGAACAACATGTCTGAGTTGAATGGAAGAAGCTGATTGGAAAGTCAATCCCAAGGACTGAACATTGTCCTTAAACCTCAGTTCAGGTCATCTAACTACCACTAAAAAGCTGCTAGCCTATCTTGAAGTTTTACTTAAGAGCTTTCCTGGATCTTCGTCAGTACTAAAGAATTAACTTTCTGAAGTAAGACAATAGGCTGTATGTATTTGAAATAGTAGAGTAATGGCGAATCTGGAAGAGTGAAGGGGCAATGAGGATGTAACAATAAAGTGTCATTATATTGGCTGATGGAATGCACAAATTACAGGTTACAGACCTTTGCAAAGTAGAAATAGTAAGAAGAGATATTTATCTATTAGCATTATATGCTGAAGGACCATTTGATTGGCTAAAAGGAAGCTATTTGATGAGTTTTGGAAGTCTCACATAATGGTCTAAAACTTTCTTAAATAAAAACATTGTATTGGAGCCTACAGCAAGGAATAATGGATATCCCTCAGAAGTCTTTACTTTGTCTAGCAGCAAAAGGCAATGGTGCCCCTTTTTGCCCTCCCTTTTTACCATAACTCTGGAACAAATCAGTCAAAGAATCCAACACAATAACAGAGTTGAAGGCATAAAAATATTGGACGTCCTGGATAGAATTTCATTATACGCTGTTGATGTCATTCTTTTCTTATCCAATCCGTATGAATCCCTTGGGGGCAGCAGCCAATGAATTAAAAAGTTTGAGGAAGTCTCACTGCAGAATCATAATCAAAGGAAGTTCAAGATTCAGTGCATCAAACTTTCATCAACAATATATGAAGCCATACTAAATGTGGATTCATTTGGACTAAACATTCAATTGGGTACTTTCGAGTGCAATTATCGCATAGCGCTGATAGTCATATGATCTCATTTTTGCTCAGCTATATAGGTCTATTGACCTTGAATAGCATAACTATGTAATGGATATAATAATAAAACTACTAAGCTTTTAGGGAGAACTTTTCACCCAAGGATCGCAAAGTATTTTAGAAAGGAGGTCAGGATCATTATCTGCATTGGCTGGGGAGCAGGAGCCAGAGAAGAAAACTTACTTGACCGAAGTTCTCTAGCAGACCTGTGGCATAGCCAAAAGAAAAAGGCTTTTGTGTTACAGTGCCAGCATGAGGAGGCAAATCAAAGCATAGTAGGATTAACATTTTCACTAGTCTTGCTTTATTGCTTCATTTATTGTGATTAAGTGCTTCAGATATGGATGTGTATATTTGGCAAGACAATGAAATCATCTGAATTTCTTAGCTTTCAAAGCTTTCCACATCAACAGCAGCTTCATTTCAATAAGCTAAGAATATTACATTCGAAACCTGTATATCAGCAGAAAAAGTTTCCTGCAGTGGCAACTATCAGCAAAACCCAAGAGTTTTGGGTTTATGCTGTGGATAAATGAGTTACAATAAAGAATGTGTCAGTCAATGCTGATGTGTAGGTGTGAATTTGCCTAAGCCTATGACAGGGCCTTGGCAATGGAACAGCAGGATTCGTCAGTGTTTGCATGTGGACTATCAGACTTGAAGTGAAAACTGAGACACTCTGACTCCAAAATCTTTTCATTGAAATATTTTACAGGAGCATGTTTATGCAGTTAGAAACTTAATTGTGTAACTCCTAACTGTTAGAAAATTATATTTAATTTAAAAACTCCATAATTTTTATTAATTTTTAATTATGAGATATTAATGCTTACAACATACTGAGAAAATGAGGCTACTTGCCTTAAAAGGTCTCCTCGTGCAAAATCTAAAAGAAAATGTGAATTTTAGTAGGGACAAATCATCAACTCAGTTGTTCATATGCTTAAAGTTTGCATCTAAGTAAGTTGCTTCTAAAAATTAATTTTTGGTTTTTTAGCTTGTGTTAGATAGCCCAAACATCAATATTATGCAGTTGATTTTACTTATATTTTTGTTAGTATTATAGGCTTGCTAATCTAACAAAAATTATGATCCGCAGAAGCAAATGTAAAATCATTCTGCTGTTATTTTAGCTCTCAGTGAAAGTTTTATCATGGGGTGCTTTCTGTGAAAATTGTGACAACCTCTAGCATTTCAATAGGATGCTTATTTCAGCAGAGAATTTTGATTAGTTAAAGTTTATCAATCTGAAAAGCTGCTGAAGAGCTAAGTTTGATTTACCAGGTATTCATAGATTCACATATTGTTGAACACCAAGTGCTGCTGTCAATTATTAATGGGCTATGTTTATACTCCCTGAAAAGTTAAACTATAAACCATCACTTTTTATTCTCTAACTGCTCTGCAGAAGAATTGGAAGAAATTACTAATATACTCTGAAGACATATTGGCAGACCACAAGCTCTGGTCTCAGACAAAGGCATCAGAGAAAAATACCTATTGTAAGAAGCGCAATCAGGCAAAGCTTTGAGGTGATTTTGCCTTGTAGTCTTTTTCTCAGTTAAGATCAAAGGAGCTAAAAGTCAAGAAAACAAGTTTTACTAGATCATAAACTAGGATATTTAACTTTTTATATAAAAAAATGTTGAAGAGTTTAGGGAAGATAGCGTAAAAATAATAGTTCATATAACTCTAGCTGTGCCCATTGTGCCCTTGCAATGTGGTTTCTCTTCCAGACTGAGTTCCAAACAGCTCAGAGAATTCTGAGGAGAATTGCAAGTTCTGCATACACCATTCTGTTCCCTAGAAAGCTTCTGTTTATGCCATCTCTGAAATTTGACTTTTTGCTTCTTACTCATTAGAGGTGCTTGGTCTCTACAAAACCAGAAGGTTCCCAGGCTAGGTGCCATGACTCACTTTTCCCCGTATGTTGTTTATGTCTCTCAAAAATTTTCTCCTTGAATAGGTACAGTTGCTTCCCATGTGAATGTGTGGTATCCCCCTCCTCTCAGAAGGTTTTGGCCTGGTCACTCCCTTTCAAGGAACTTTCTATCAAAAGCTGCTGTCTGGTGCTATCTGCCTCTCCAGAGCTCACGCAGAATCTCCCATATAAGGATGACCAGTCTTCTAGTATTTAAAGTAACTACTACAGCAATCAAGTTTATTGCTACCAGGAAAGGAAAAATTCACTCAGAGTATAATTGCCAGTGCAGCTTTATGCACTTATGTATAATATGTAACCCCTGATGTTTCTATCTTAATACTTCATCTTTTAATTAAAAAGCTTGTGATCTGCTTGCATAATCACTTTCATTTAAGGAACTGTCAATTTTTGATACAGTGAAGATGTGAAAGAGTTAAGTTGACTGACATCCAGTCATTGACCCACAAACATAAACAACTTCCATAATGAGGAATAGAGTAAATATCGAGTAATAAGTAGAGTAATAAATAGAGTAAATAAGTATTTGTTCAGTATTGTTCCCATAGAAGAAATAAATGTCAAGACACTAAAGTATTTTTTGGTGAAAAATATGTATATATGTGTTTTTTTCTGTCGCCTTGTCACAGAGTATCTGATGTGGTATTTTCAAAACAATTTAGATAGTTCAATACGTTAAACACAACTTTTGGAAACAGATACAATTCCCAAAGGCAACACAAGAAAGTTAGATGTTTCATCTACAGCTGCTTTAATAAAAAAATGAAAAACTTCAATCCACTTTTATTAAAAAGTCTTAAAATGCCTAAGGGAAAAGTGAGATCATAGTTTTAAATTTCTTTAGGCAACACAAAAAGTCATTATCTTTTACCCAAGACTGCATCGTGTTAGGTTCTATGAAATACACAATGAAGGAACAACTGTAGCAACTTACTTGCAAAAGTAATAGCACACAAGAAGGCAGATATGATGACATTTGATACCTCACAATTGTTAAAAGTTGAGGTAATTACAAATTTGGGGGTAAAATCTAGAAAGAAATTCATATTTATCAGGTTTTGGAAAAAAAAAAGAAAAAAGAAAAAGAAACACAAAACCAGCTACTAGCTTTTTCACACTTTAGTAAGTATTCTGACATCCAGGCTACGATATGTAGTCTGGCTTTCATTTCACTCCAGAGAACATTCAAAGGCTCTAATTTCCAAATATGTTTGTTTCCATGTGTTTCTATATATATCTTCCTAATATCTAATCTAAATCTACCTTCTTCCAGTTTAAAGCCGCTACTACTCATCGTACCTCTACACTCCCTGATAAAGAGTCCCTCTTCAGCTTTCCTGTGGGCCCCCTTTAGGGACTGGAAGGCTGCTCTAAGGTCTTCTTGAAGCCTTCTCTTTTCTAGGCTAAACAAGCCCAAATCTCTTAGCCCTCTGATCATCTTTGCAGCACTCCTCTGGATTTGTTCCAATGGGTCCATGTCCTTCTTATGTTGAGGGTCCCAGGGTTGAATGGAGTATTGTTAGGGTCTCACGACAGAAGAACAGATGGAGAGAATCACTTTCCTCGACCTGTTGGCCATGCTTCTTTTGATGCAGCCCAAGATACAATTGGCTTTCTGAGATGTAAGCTCACATTGCTGGACCATGTTGAGTTTCTTGTCAACCAACACTCCCAAGTCTTCCTCCTTATGGCTGCTCTCATTCCATTCTCCACCCAGCCTCTCTTTATGCCTGGGATTGCCCCAATCCAGGCGCAGGACCTTGCACTTGGCCTTGTTGAACTTCATGAGGTTGGCATTGGCCCACCTTTTTTTTAAGACATTTTGGAGAACTTGTTTTTACTGAGAGTTGTACCTTGTGTGGAACATTTAATAGGTGTTTGAAATTACAACATGTGACTGTTGCTAAAAAGGAGAGATTGTAATGAAAGGAAGAACTTAGTCATAATCAAACAATCACTGAGACTGTCTCCTCAAAGGGCAAGACCTTTTAAATAATATACTACTAGGATATAAACATGATCTATAGCTCAGAATCTTATAATCTTTTTACCAATAAATCTGTTTGAGATGTGAATATCTGGAATGAGTCGTGACTTTAAATAGGTATAAGGATGTCCTGCCTA
The DNA here is from genome assembly GCA_026283785.1 of Coracopsis vasa. Taxonomy (NCBI): domain Eukaryota; kingdom Metazoa; phylum Chordata; class Aves; order Psittaciformes; family Psittacidae; genus Coracopsis; species Coracopsis vasa. Next base: position 19,519 of record JANHGB010073939.1, read on the forward strand.
GAAAAAATGAGGAATGCTGGAATGAACTGTCAGACCCATAAACTATGTCACAGTGCAAGGATCTGTTCAAGCCTACTCAATGGATTTTTTCATTGAAAATTTTTCTTCTAGAAGTACTTTTAGAGAAAAGTACTGATGATGAGGGACTGTCTGCCAAAGAAATGCCAATTTCATAACTAAAATATATTTTTTTCCCCCCAAGGAAAGTAGGATATGGCTGTGTCTTAAATGCCTGTGTAGCTCTTCAAAGTTGAATAGATTGTGCTCTTATGCCACCCTCTTATATGATTAATTAAAAGGTTGATGCACATTATGATGCTGGAATACGTATTTGGTATGCACTTTTTTGAGATATAAAAGCAAAACTGTTCTTATTGACCCAAAATCTGTTATCTGGCAATTCTGAGAAAAACTTTTTCAAAGTCAGAAGTATTATTAAGAAATTTTTTTCAGTAAAAGGTCTATGTTTACTTTCTTTCCTTTTTTTTTTTTTTTTTAATTTAACAATTCTGTTTAAGAATTAATTATGTTAAAAGAGTATTTTGAAAGGTGGATGAATTATTTAAATGGTAAATCTAATCACATTTATTGAAACAAATTTTGTCATTGTTTTTTCATTGTATAAGGGATATTTCTGAAAAGGGAATGGAATTAAAAATTTGTCTTAAATTCTGTAAGACATAAAGATTTCTTGCTGCATGGAAAAAGGTGCATAAAATACATTAAATACTCAAAAAGTCTACACAGTTAGAAAGGAAAAATGTTGTTCACCTTACCACTACCAAACATTAAATAATGGAGAAAGCTAATTTTGACTTTACTAAATTATGGAAGAGATTAATGTACTTCCTTCAAAGATAGATACAATTTAAGCAGTAGGTTATGAAGTTCAAGTTAATCAAGAAATTCTCCTTTGTCTTCCAGTCCTCATATTTTCTATGCTCATGAAGTTTACTTTGTTTATTTCTACAAAAAAAAACCCAAACACCACAGTTAGACTGCAAAGTAGGAAAAGGAGTCACTGGAGAAATTATTCATGTGCTTAGACACTGGTATCTAGTGATATTTTTATGTCATTTTTCTGAGAAATTTTCACAAGGCTGAAAAATATGACTTAAGACTATGGTAAACATGCTCCTTTCTAGAATTTTAGTTGGAGTCCAGATTTCTAAAATGACACTATACATGCATGTTTAAGTAACAGAATCTTTTCCTATATAACAGGACAGAAAGGACATGAACATCCAATTTGAGTGATATTACCAGCATTTTCTCCTGTTTAACTTCAAATCATTTAGAGCAATTTTTTCCTCAAAGAGTTCATCTTTAAAAATCAGACAAAGGGTACTTAATTCACATGAAAGATTATATACATTTTCTCACCTCAACAATTTAGAAGTAACTTACTTAAAAAGTATTGCCATTCACTTCATGGGATGTAGCTGAGATTATTCACATTTTTTCCATTTATTGACAGTGTATATTATCCCTGATTAAACAAACAGCATACACCAAAACTTCAGTAAGCTTTATATTAAAATAGATTTGCTACTCATTCAGAGGATGTTATTTCAGGTTACTTAAGATGGACTTCAACTTGTATCTAATTTACTCAGTGAAATTTAGCTTTGAGACAAGCTTGGAAAATGATCAAGGACTATCCACACTGCTGATCTATTAGCACTGTAACAATACTGTAGCAGTTTTGGGATGTTCAAGCTTAGACTCTGAGATAGTGTCTGGACTCCAGTCAAAAGATAACATAGAGCAAAGTGCATACCCAAAACTGTAGATAGGATTGCTCAAGTATGGGTTACGAAAAACAAAAGAAAAGTCATGTTCCCAGATTATAGGTGCACTTGAATTGATAAAAAGTCATCCACTATTGGTAGAAATTCTATCAAGTAGCAAAGGAAAATGCACATTATGCTTAAACTCCCAGGTTAAAACTGTAAAAACAAAAAAAAAAATCAAACACTATGGGATTTTTTTGAGGGGACCCCATATTGTCCTTGTTCTTTGTTTTACTGTTGTTTGCAATGCTGAGTTATTCAGAGAGGAAGGTATATAACCTAATTGTCTTCTGGTTTTGGCAAATCTGTTTCATATCAATGATTTGAAATTATTAATTGCTTAAATGTGTGGATTTTCAGAAATATATGAGAATAATATTCAGATAAAAGTTGTTTTTTTCCTGAGTTGGATGGGGGGTTTTTTTGTTTGCATTTTTTTTTTTTTTTTTTTTTTTGGTCTTTTTAGAGAGAAACAATAGTAATGGGAAAATGGGATATTATTAGATACAGTTATGTTTTATAATTACATAAGATTTTATAGGAGAAAGAAATTAAGGCAACAGTAATGAAAGGCAATTCTGAGAAACAAACAAAAGTCTAAACCCCAGACTGTAACAAAACACTGAAATATTTACTTGCCAATACAATTGTATGATGTTCTATCTCGTAATGTAATGGACAAACTGATCTAAAAGAATTAGGCAAAAATGGTGGTGAGGAAATGAATTCTGCAGAAAGAAGTAAAATGTCATGAACAAGTTTTATTTCCAGATAAGACAGAGATAAAACCATTAAGAGAAGCAAAAGATATATTAAAAACTTGTAATGTTAGAAACCTCTGTGAAAGATAAGGGTGCAATTCACCAGACCAAATACAATTATCTAACTTGTACATCAATATTAGTCTGTGCCCCTTTAGTAAATAGAGAAAAATATGCATTTTGGATGGAGCAGCTCATTTCATTCTAAAACAATATGCATCTGTGTTCTGATTTATTCCCTAAAAATATATTTTTTCTGATTGACTCTTAGGGGGGCCTGGGATGACTAGTTTAGACTCTACTAGTGTAGATATTTCTGAAGATGAACAGATAGGCTCCTACCCAGACTGATTAGATGTTGGAACAAAACTAGAAGAAAAATACAGTATTATTGAAAGTAAGCTATCTTAAAAAGAGGACAAAGTATTACATAGGGATTTAAAGATGGAAAAGTATACATGGATTTTTTTTTTTACATTTTTTATTTTTTTTAGAAAAATATCATTTAAGACAATGACAAATTATAAATGGCTTGCAAAAGGGTGAAAAAAGGGAGAAGAAGCTGGGCATTTTGTTGGTGAAAGCTATATTGTACTATATATATTAAAAAATAGATAAGTGATAGAAAAGATATAAGCCTCAAATGAAGGATATCTAGCGGAGTCCCAGAGAAGTTTAGTTTTGAGGATGTACCAAATTGGCCCAAGGTAAGTTTCTACTCATTACTCTATATATTATATCATGATAAAGTTGGCAGAAATATTTATTACTTGCTATACAAAAGAAAAAAATACAGATAACAAGTCAGAGGGAAACATCACCATCACAGGCAAAGTTACAGAAAAGAACACAAAGGTACTATAGGATTTCTTAACTTATAAGAAGTATAAACTAGGAAGACTATGTGTGATACCTTCACAAGAGAGGGAAGAACATGTCCTTCACTTCAGGTTTTTCCTCAGAAAAAAAATGTAAATAAATGAAGAATTATTTTTTTTCATGATCATTTTCATTATAATTTTTTCATGAAAAAAAAATCCCAACAGAAAACTCAGTATACATGATTAGTTATAACCAAAACTTTAGAAATACTGAAATATGAAATAATAAGGACAACAAACCAACATCTGGTTACTGTAGTGAAAAGAATCTTATGGTGGAATAGCAAAAAAAAAAAAGAAATGAATCAACAAACCCTATATATATGTTAGAATTCATGTGATTAAGGCAATGAGACAATAGAGCATTTGAAAGGAAACGTTGGTAAACACCCTCAGAATAGAGAGGTGGAAAAAATCCAGCATTACTAAAAATTTCACCTAAACTAGATTTGTGTTGGTGATTGCATCCCTAATCTCTTTTTCTAAGTGCTTAGGGACTGTCAAGGTGGAAGTGTAATACTTGTAGTTTTATTAGCAACAGTTATGATAAGAATCATGGTTTGCTACAGTTATTATAAGCAAGGAACAGATATTTAGTAACTGTTGGATTGCTGACCAGTCATGCATAATATTGCTGAAAGACCAACAGGAGCTGCATCAACCTGAAAAGTATTTATTTCAAATTCTGTGCTCACATATCACAATATTTATGCAGTTGTTGAGGTAATCGATCAGTTTATCAGCTTTCTGCAAGAAATGTATCTTATAGCTTCTCTTATTGCCTGTGTTGTAATGAATGACCTCTAGTGCCTGAATAATTCAATTAACTAATTTTAAGGTGAAATAAAAACAGGAGTTGTCAGTCAGTTGCAGACATTTACATCGTTTATCTTGCTTACTGATCTTTTTGTAAGCAGAACTAACATGTAAAAATAGCCTCAGCCGTAAACCCTTGGTAGTTAAATACCTGCTATTCCCCATGAGTGCTTTCATAGCTATAGTTTTCTTAGTAGTGAAGTTGCAATAACAGCTGTCATCAACCGACTTTCATGAAATGTACCCTGACCTTTTAGATGCTCTGTGTTACAATTACTGTTGTAAAACCTTTGGGGCCTTGAATTGGGATTTCACACTTAAAGTAACTTCAAACTGCTATCCCTTCTTGAAGCCAACCAAAAAGATACAGCAGCTTTATTTTCAATTTTATTTTTAACTTTTTTTAACATAAGAACTCACACATAGAGATGATAATTTGCTGATGAAATGCAAATATTGGCTTGTTTACAAACAAGTTCTTAAAACAAGACATTTCACTGTACAAGTTCTACATTAAAAAAAAACCCTTACCTATTAAAAAAAAAATAAAAAAAAAAATGAATGCAACAGACAGTTTTTAAAAAAGCCTCTTTGGAATTCAGGACCACATAACTGCTTCTGTTATATTACAGAAATGCATGAGTGCTGAGGATGTTTAAAAATAATGAGAACCTTAGTAAGATTAAAAGGTCAATAGAAAAATATTAAAAGCTGGATCTCTGATGTGTGGTTCTGCCAAAAGAATCAAAGTTGAATTATAAACATAACTTCTGAAAAGGATGTTCCAGAATTTATCTTTCTGTAATACACATGCCATTAGCTTAAATGAATAAAATAAAATTAATATTGCCTACTCTCGACATGCTTCTGTCTCTCATGTCAACTCAAAAGCCTCATGCGTTCACATGTTTGAGGTACTCTGCTACAAACTGTGAATGCAGAAATTGAGTACTTGGTAAAATCTATGTTGAAAACGAACAAAGATATGTGTTGTTGCATCATACCCAAAACATAACAAAACCAGAGAGGTTTATATGTAGACGAAGAAGCAATCTACTTTTGATATTTTACATCATATTACAGTGTTTTGCCATTGGTTTCATCTGCCAAAAAAGAGGTAACTTAAAATTCGGTGGTTTTAAACTTGTCAGTGGTAAGGATAGTTCTATATGGGCAGTCTACTGTAGACTTAGATATTTCCTTAGAATAAAATTATGTGGGTTTTTTTCCTATTTTTTTCTTCTTAGTAGGATATAGCTTGTGTTCTAAGTGCAAAAACGTAGTTTAAATCACCTTCAGTACCAGTCATTTCTGATTCACACACACATGACCACAATTATTATGCCTATACTACCAAAATAAAGTGGGCCAGTGGCCAGTCGGCCAAAATAAACCCTGTCTCTGAGACCAGGTAGCACTGACTGCCTTTTGTGCATATTGGTTTAGATTGTTTTCCTTTATAAAAGTTCTGTGTTGAAAGTAATGTTGAAAGAAAAGTTCTGTGTGAAAATCATTAACAGTGGCAGCTTTTGGTGGCTTTTAACTTGTTAGAATCTTGAGAGTCATTTTTTTTTTGTTGCTGTTGTTGTAAATTTTTTGGGATTTGCGCTTGCACATTGAACAACAGTGGTTTAAGATAAAGACATCAAAAACAAGAACAGTACAAGCTAAAATAGCAGTTAAGGACACTACAGTGAGAAATGAGTTCGAATCCTTGAGGATTAAAAAATTAAAGCACAGTTTCCCTATTTATCCTATAGCCTTTAAAGCAAGTCTTTTAGCATCAAGAACATCGCCTACCAAAAGTGTGGCAACACTACTGAAATATTTTTTAATGAAGCAAATGTGAGAAGTGAGAAGCAAAGCTTTTTTAAATTTTGTTAACCTGAAATGCCATTTGAGTGTGTTAAGTAAACACAAAATATAACTAAAGAATGGTACATGGATGCAGGTACAAAATGCAGGTGAAAAGACGGACACTGTTCTTTTTTAAATGAAGTACCATGGCACTGTGTAAAGACCTGAGGTTTTTCAGTCTTCTCTGTAGACTACAAGTACAGAAGCTTGCAGACAGCTAGGGAATACTGATGGCTGATCTGAAGATTCCTCCCAGCATTGTGATGACTACAACACAGTGTTCCTGAATCCTGAGTGTAAATTTCAAGTACATCTCAATCGGAAAACCAAAGACCTTCTCCAACTTCATCAAATAACACTTCAAACTCTCCACATTAAGCAAATAAAAATGGAGTCGACATGAGCACTAGAAATGTTTTAAAATTTACCTGATATAGATAGTCAAGGAGCATATCTTTGTTATGATGACATGTTATTTGGGTCTCATAGATTGTCATTAATCAGCTATAGCTTTTCTCTCTCACTACCTGACTTGTCCACTGAAAAGGGAGATGCCATGTTGTCATTGTTTAAGCCCATCCGCGCAGTCTCTCTCTCACTCCTCCCCACTTAGTCCCCCCACCCAAGCTCCCGAAGGGATGGAGAAGAGAATCGAAAAGAATACAACTCCCATGGGTTGAGATAAGAACAGTTTAGTAACTAAGGTATAACACAAATCACTAC
>JANHGB010073941.1:0-13276 GCA_026283785.1 Coracopsis vasa
GGGGGAGGCAAAGGAAGTAAGTGGGTTTTGGTTGTTTTTTACACTTGTGGTACTGCAAAGGTTCTATAGCTTAAGTGGTTTGGTTGGCAGTGTGAATAATACCAGCACTGTTTCTAAAGGATATGCAGCTCGCTTTTTTCCCACTCCCCTCCTCAAAGGAAAAGTAAATGGATTTGTCTGAAAATAATTTCTGGAAAATCATACGCTGCTTTATACCTGCTATTTCTGTTGATGTTGCCTCTGTATACCTGCTATTTCTGTTGATGTTGATTATTTTGGATGCGTCTGTCCACTCTGTATTGTTTCAGCAGCGACGTGTGGTACGCTCAGCATCTGTGGCCACACTTCCAAAGGAGCCCTTTGGGCTCTAGTGTAGTTAGTTTATCTCATTCAGGCAATCCTACAAGACAATTTTACATACTGTGGTAGTGCCCCATGCTGCAGTTGGATGCTGGGGGCTGAAGGCACTCTGTCCATGCAGGAGCTGCACAGAACCTGAAAAGAATTTGCTTCTAAGCTTAGGAGCAGACACCAATCTCTGCTCAGGACAGTCCTTAACATTTGTGCTCAAAGAGCCTTTGAATAGCTGTTTTAAACTCCAGGAGGCTAAGGGGCAAGCAGCCCATCTTTCTTGCTTCTGCTGAATCTTACCTTATGCCTGACTCTTGGGACACAGGACCAGGTGAGCAGGAATGGAGCCCTTCTTGCCCCTCTCTCCATTAACAACCAGAACAAAACCCAAACAGCCTCGTGCCTTGGTTTTTGTTCACTTTTCCCTCAGCAGACCTATGCAATGAATTTCTCCATTCATCTGTGATTGATAATACATATTATAATTTCTAATTAATGAACAACAGTGCTACATGGGACAGGACTTTGAAAAATGGAGAGGGATATTTCCATATAACCCCTTGCAGCTGGAATCAGCTTTTCACGCCCACTATTTCTGGTCCCAAATTAGTTGTGGAGTCTTGCCATGAATTCAGTCCTCTTGCTTGTTCTGCACATACGTTGCCTGGTGTATAAGAAATAAGAGCAGCACTTAATGTATGAGGGAGCTAAAGATAAGCAAATGCACTTTGCACCATTTAAGAGCGGGAAATAACTGAGGTGAATTAACTAATCTGGGAAAACCAGCCTGAACCTTTGCCCCAAACTGAAATGCAGAGTTCTGGAGGTTGGCCAAAATCTGGTTAATCTTTCTCCCTCTCTGTCTTTTAATGGTATTTATGGTTTCACTGCACTTCCTGGTTTCAGCTGGGTCCAAAAGCAGGAGACTGAAATATCATTGAAGAGGCTATTCACAGTGTTTCCAGCTGGCTAGGACCATGGAATGAAAGATCTCTCACAATCAGGTCTGTTCTAGAAGGACTTTTGCCCAATTTCTGTCCTGATGAGATTCTGATGAGTAGCCAAATGGTTAGAAAATTATCGTAAATGAATTGAAACTTTGAAAATATGCCCATCCACAAAGTAACCAACATCCTTTACCTGAGGAAACCATGTACAGAGAATTCATTACGTTTCTCTGTTGAACTTTGTGCAAGTGTTATTCTTGCTTGACATTGGAAGGATCCTCACTGGATTGATTTGAGCACAGGCTACTTGTGTTCCCTTTGTAATAATTTTTTTGATGCATTGCAAGATTTCATGGACGCTAAGCTGACAACATAGAGAGTTTTTGTCTTGATTCAGACGTTGAAACTCGTTCTCAATCCTGTGGTCAGCTTGAGAGTGGGACAAATGAACATTTTACCTGTTATCATGTGGGCCTGTCATTCCACACTATAACCTCAACCATTGGTCGTACAGGCTGTCTGTCTCGGTCAACTAATGACATTTGAGTTATCACAGACAGGAATACGAGAGCACCCTGGATATTACTCAGGTCTACTGTAGGAAGGTTTTTTGTTTTCAGCTCTCACTGAAGGGTCCCCTGGCATCCTCTTCATCTGCTGAGTACAGTGAGTCAGAGAAGGCTTCTTACCATCTCCACAAATCTTTTGCTCTTCTACCTTTTGAGCCCTCAGCTCTGCTGCGTACACAGAATTGGTAACTGATTCAGAGGAAAGGGTATCACCATCCATAGGTGAAATTGCTACATAAGCGTTGACCGAAAGGCTCATAAGCATGCTTTAAGTATTGTGCTGTAGCTGCATGGAAAGAAAAAAGATTTATATATTTATTTATTTATTATCCATACCTATCACCCACAAACTCTTGATCAGCAGACTTGATCTGAGCATTGGACATCTTGGTCAGACCAAATTGATTGGTGCCAAACAGCTGTCACTGTGAGGAAATCCCACCTTTCCTCAGGCAGAACATGACAGGAACTGGAAATGATCACTCCCTTTCTGCAAGTACGATGAAGAATATATGGAGACCTGTTCTCCATTGCATATAGTTTGATTTAGGATAGGTGTTGTTACAGAGCAATTCAAGATGCTGGGATAGGGTGTGAATAGGAAAACGCATAGCTGGAGAGGTTAAACTTTCCCTCTGTTTTGTAGTGCCTTTTGCTGACAATGTGGCTAATTATTGTTCCTATATAACGATTTTCCTATTTTGCTGAAAGGACTGTTGAGAAATTAGTGAAGAACCCACTGAAGATGTCCTTTTCCTCAGGCCTCATTCGGTCTCTCTGGGGGACAGGGTAATGTCTAGTGGATTGGATAATGATCTTGAGAGTACATGAAGCTCTCCCTGCTGACATGGTTGAATTGCCTCTAGGTACTGATCAGTAACTTTATTCTTCTGTCTCAGAGATCACAGAAGGCTGGTCTGGTCTGAATCTTGCCCTTCAAGTACTGCCCTTAGAGACTCTCTGTGACTCTTCTTGTCACTGTCTTGGTTCAGTGTGTCCATGGGGTTGTTAGATGAAGTAGTCAGGAGTCAAGGACCTCTACTAGTTATCATCAGTTCTCAGTCTCAGTTTCACATAGCTCTAGTGTTCCTGGAGACTGCAGGTTGGAGGGAGGTCCAGGCATGGATGACAAGCATTTGGCAATGTTTGGGTAGTGGCGGAAACAGGTAAAATGTATGTTGTTACAGCCAGGCAAAGGTGCCAGAAAAATCAACAAGTATTTCAAAGATTCCCTGAGGATGCATGCTAGTTTATGATTCAGTGGGGAAGGATTTAGGGCATGAGGTAGCACTCTCATCTGAGCTGCTGCGGGGTACTCTTAAAGCATACGAATGCAATGTTTTCAGGTAAACTCTCCACCAAGAAAGGGAGGCCATTTCTTTTGCATGTCAAATTTGCTACTGTTGTCAGCACTGTATAATCACCATTCCTAACCATGGGCCCAGAGTTAAGCATGGGTCTGGAACAGATATCCTGCCCCAAATAGCTCTGAAGTCTGAGAAAAATGAAACAACATGCCAGGGGAACATAAGGGAACAACATTTGTCTGTCCTATGCTGATATGAATCCTGATTCTAAACTTAGATGATTTGTTTAGGCTGGTGGAAAGAGAACATGGGGTAAATGATCTTGGTTTATGAGTTTCTTATTGCCTACCTGTTTGAATTAGCTTTCTTCTTGGGTCATCTTTCAGCCATTGTAGTTCTCCTAGGTCATGTTTCAGCCGTTGCACCCACATTAGACATTCAGGAAAATGCTTCTGTGGGTTTCAGAAGAGTGGCTGCCAGGCTGGAATTTGTGAGGAAAGACCCAAGCCACCAGCACTCTTCCCTCTTGATAACAGCCCAAGTAAGTCCAAATATGCTATGAGACACAAACAGCAAAGCTTGGCCTTCCCTGTTCAGGGATAAAGGGGAAGGAGAAAAGGGGTGTGAAGATGCTAGCTTTCCCTTTCCCTAATTGAGGAACTAAGCAATATTTAATTATCTTGTTGATCTTTCCACACATGTATCTTCCCTTTGTCAAAGAAGATCTAATATTAAATTGTCTCTGAGCAGGTCCATCCATCAAGGCTCATAAAGTGTTTTGGAGAAGGTGCTGCTGCTAAGAGAGCTGCTGTAAAAATTTTGATCATTAGCATTCACTTTGATGTGTCAAAAGTAACAATTTTCCCTTAAGGTGATGGAAGTTTCATTGTGTGGAGAATTTAGATTAACATTACATACAGAAGGTCTTAGAAATCATTCACCTTGAAGACTGGCAAAACTGGCACATTCAAAGTAGAAGTAAAAGACATGTTTTATCTGCGTTGTCCTTTGTAATTATGCTGCTGAATAACAGAAGTATTATCACACCAGGGTTAGTGCCAGAGGATTACCCAAAGTTTTTCAAATGGGATGGTAAAGTGGTGCAAACAGGTGCACAGACAAAGAGCAAAAAGAGGGGGGAAAAGTGAGAGAAAGAAAGCTGAGGCCTTCTAGTTTCAGCCACATAACAAAATTAATGGTTTCTCTAAATGAATAGCATAGCTAGATTACTATTGAGCCTGTAAAATTAGAGGAATGAGTCAGATTCTTCATTTCACTCCTGTTTTAATTTAAGCAAAGGAAGTCAACCTTAATTGTGCTTTACCTCAAAAAAAGAAAAAAACCCTTTTCATTGGAATAATTTTGCAGAAGACAAAGTTACTCATAAGAAGAATATGGTCTCTGAAATCTGCTTGCTAATAGCTCCCTTCTCAAACTGGATCCTGCTAGCCAGGACTTCTCTCTGAATGTCCTGCAAGTGTGTGTTCAGAAAGAGAGAGGGAGATATTTTTAAATGAAGTTAAAAATATCTTTACGATAAAAACAGCTAACATAAGCACATGTTCCTTGGTATTCTTTTTTTGGTGCTGCCTTTTTAATCTGTCTTTGTGTGTTGATTTATTTGTGTACATTAGGCACTTCCTAATCTCTTCATCTGGAAAAATAATGACATACTTTTGCACAGTTCCTTTGCAAAATTAAACTAGGAGGAGGCTGTTGGTGCCACTTTCGAATATGAAACACTGTGTATCAAAAGGTGTGTTTCAGTGTTTACTGTAAATTACCGCAATCATTGCTGTTAAGAACTTGCATGTGGACATCTAGGGGAATCTGGGGAGGGAGAGAAAGGGGCATTTGGGTCTTCCTCATGGGAAGCTGTCTCTCACATGAGAACAATTTTCTGTGGGAGGAAGCAGGACTTCAGGGATTTCTGTCACTGCTTATTGATTGCCCTGCATTTGAGGGAAGCCTCCAGGTAACTACTGACTTGTTACTACCACCTTGCTCCCCACAATACCAGGAAAAGTCACAAAAGCTCTAAGTGAGTGGGTAATGGAGGAGTGGGGCAGGTCTAGGATGGCATATTGATGTTTCCCCTACTAATGCCCTGTAGTGGGATTTCTATAATTCTAAGCAAGACCTTGAAGACGCCTATGGCTTTGTTTGTAATTAGAGCCTGGTGGTCCCTGAAAAGAGACCTCCTTTGAATGCTTGCTAGAAAGAATTATCAGCATAAAAATCTGAAATTGCTAGTCCCTGAATCACGTGGCGTGGGCAAATCGTGGGCTTCACAGCTAGCAGATAAACAGCAGCCTTGCCATGCCCCATCCCCTCTGCTCTCCTGTCGGCTCTGTTCTTGTGCATCACTAAAGGGCATTGAAATTGCACAAGTCAGTCCTCTCAGCGGGCTCGGTACCCCACTGGCTCACAAGAAAAGGGACAGCAGGGAGTTCAGGGGCAACAGAGTACACATGTATGTGCTCACTCCCACATGGACGCCCTGCCTGTCATCCCAGCAAGACCCATCACCCTCCTGATTGTCGTTTTGATCCTACTTCAGCTGACAAGCTCCAAGTCCTCCAGCCAGGGTTGTGAAGGATTGACACTTTCCTGTCCCAGAAAGAGCCCTGAGATAACACACAGTAGACTTTATGGCGAATCAGGTTTTGTTTCTATCTGAGTTTAAAGTGTTGCTGTTGACTTGATGACAGTAACTGAAGATTGTGATATTATTTGTCTGTGTCACAACATAGCCAAGAAGGGATGTCTGAGATCATGTCCTGGTTTAGAGAAACTCAGAAACCAGAAATTTGTTCCCTGTGAGTAACTTTATCATTTCCATGAATACATGGGAGTAAATAGCACCTCATTATGGTTTAAACAATTTTAGTGAAACAAAAAAGTTTTGGTATCATCAAAACAAACCTTTTTTTTAACTATTATTAGTAAAAAGTTCAGTAAACTCAGCTTTGTTTGACATGGTCTGTATTGCCTAATGAGGAGGTAATCAATTCGAAAATGCAGGGTAAGCCCAGTTACATGGTTTTCAGGGCACTTTCCAATAGGTGCATGTTTCATGTTCCTGGAGTTCAAGCTCAGCGTGAGATTTTGTGTCTCCAGTGTGACACTGCAGTAGCTGGGATTAGCTGAGGTGTCTAAGATAAGGTGGTCCTTCATTAAATATGGCTGACAGCAGAGCTCACCAAGAAGCCTATTTCTGCCTTGCTGGCTTGCCTGAAGTTTGATGCATGATATGGCGAAGTTCTTTTGTATTCCTCCTTTTTAGCTCCATTCCCTAAGAGGCGATGCATGGATAAGCTGGCTCTAGGTATCTTAATTTTTTTAACTTGGCCGCTTGGCTGGAAGAGAAGCAGCCAGATGAATATTTCTTACTGGAATAAAGCCTGAAACTTGGTCTCAGCTATGCTATCAGAGACGGAGGATCTGCACAGAGGTGAGGAAGATGCAGATGCATGTCTCCTGCAGGTCTGCTGGCACCTCCTTCCTTTGACCTCTTGTTGGGTGTCGTGTCTCATGAGGATGTTTCACTGAGAACGATGACAACAAAGTGGAGCTTTTTGTCAGCCTGAGAAGGTCATTCTCAGTGTTTTCAGCAATATCTTTAAAAAAGGCCCACCATTTCATCTCATTTTGTGTAAACCAGATTGCTAGGGGACACAAATCTGTGGTTCTCCATGGACGATCCCAGTTTTCCATCAGCAACAGTCTGGTCTGCAGAACTTGCTTAGATTTTGGATTAGTGTGCTCATATGGCTGATCAAATAAAGCTAGGAGAGTAAAAACCCTGTACAGAAGTTTTTCAGAATCAAAACTCCCCCAGCTGTTAAAGTTGTAATTGAGGTTCAGACACATTGACCACAAAATGACCCATTTAGAGCATGGAGAAATAAATGAATGATTTATAAATAAATGAAGATCACTTGGTCAAGTGAGCTGAGACCTGCCTCTTACACAGCTTGTAAAAGAATCAGGTAAATTGCGCTTCATAGAGTGCTGTATGACAGGAATGAGTATGGTGTGTAGAGCACAGAGCTTGTCACATTATTAAACATAACTGTGCCCAGAAGTCACATGAGAGCCCAGGAATACACAGTTAACGGAGAAACGGATCCCTGGAAAACAGTAAGTTGTTTATTTTCAAGGTGTAAGTGAGTAAACAGATTGAGGAAAGCGCTGCCTCTCACATTGGCTCGTGTGGCACAAAAAGCGCATTGGAGGTATTGTTACGTGGTGCGTTCGTGATGGGGAGCCATGCAGCTGTGACATACCACTGCATGTGCGAGCCTCACTGACAGACTGATGGCTCTCATTATGGTTTCTGTGGTCTGCTTGAAACCACAGCCTGCTCTTTGTTCACCATGTGTGGGGAATACCCTGCAAACCCATAGGGATTTGGTTTTCAAACCTCCGAGTGAAGCAGTTTTCACTCCTCCATGGCATGGAAGAAGTGTTACAAAAGAGCCAGGATGGCTTTAGCTTTGTTTTGTTTGTTTTCTGTTTGTTTGTTATTTTTTAAAAATAAGTATTCCTCATTTGAAAGTGTTTTTTTATGTTTTAGGGGGTGCTTGGGGGGGTTTGGTTTTGTTTTGTTTGTGGTTTTTTTTCCTGAAACCATTTTAAAGAATTCTAAGATTTCCTGCCACTGTGTTTATTTTAAAAGGGACAGAATCTAGAAAAAGTGATATTTTCATCGTGGTTCTCTTTACGTCTCACAACTGGCTGGAGCTGATGTCTCTGCTCAAGCCTTAGGGCAATGAGCCAGATGAGATCTTATCCCACCTGTACATGATTAGCTGTGATGGGGTCAGACCATAGCGCTGGGGCACCAGCAATTTGGCTGTTGTCTGTGTGTGGGACCGTGATACCTCGTGCTGATTACACAGGTAATGAGTGTGCCTGGCTCTCCTGAAAGCTGTGTCAGACTGTGCCGCGGGGTGCTCAACAGCTGTAGCTGGTGTCCTCCAGCCATGGGCATCTTGGCCTGGAGTTTGTGACTGGTAGACCCCCCCTGAATACAATAATGTTATAACAAACGTACTCCTCTGTGCTGTGAACAGAGCAATGAAAGCACAGTGGGCATGGCTGAGGGCCCTGAAAGCATTGGGATAGAGGAAACTAGGGATCAGTGGGGAAGTCTTTCTCTTAAAATGGTCTGAAACACTTTATTCCCCCAAACTAGGCTTGAAAGGCATAAATCAGAGGGTGATGGTGCTGCTGAGGGAATGCGTTCTGTGAGTTCAGCATCACCCCCTGACCTAGCGAGGTATTCATACTCTCACTGGCAGGTTACATTAGCTTTCTAGAAAAAGTTTTCTGATATATATAAAAGCACTCCAGAGTACCCCTATTTATTACACTCACCCTCACCCCTCATTTATGTATTCTTACAAGTTTACAGCAGGAGAAACTGTACCTTAGAAATGATAAGTGAAATGCAGTTTTCTCTTTCTCTTTCTTTTCTTTTATCTGACCCAAAGCTGTCACTGCACCTGCAATATCAGCTTCCTCAACCAGCCTCATCAGTGACCCTCAGCCCTAATTTGGAGGGACCGAACTCTGCATGGGGGAGAGGTGAGCTCAAGTGTTGCCTAAACATTCCCCCACTTAGCAATGAGATCCCGTGATCTTTTTGAGCTTAATGGTCTCATCAGTTTCAGTCCCCTGCTGGCACACAAGGCTGTAGCTGGTAGGGACGGTTGCAGTGTGTACCCATGCGTTATCTCCCCTTGCTTAGCCATCTCTCAAAGCAAGCTCAGATTCTTTCTTTGGTTTTCTATGGGTCAATCAGCTTGGCAGCACGGACAGACAATGGGTAAAGAAGTATGATACAGGGTGTTCCTTCTGTTCTGAAGGTGATGTTAAAAAGTGTTTAAAAGCTGTTGTCAACATGCTCCTTATTTTTTTTTCAGGCTGAACACAGGATCAAGAGAACATGAAGGTAACCACTGGAACTTAAGTTCAGAGATGACATCCTCTGTAGCTGTGAGCCAGAAATCTGTGCTCATAAATTAAGTAGCTGAGATACAGGGCAAGTGGATTTGCTTAAGCAAACAGTTTGTTCATATGCAAAGTTAAAGACTGGTGCACACATGCACACCCTGCACGTTTGCAGGTAGGAATTTAGCAGCTGTGCTCATGGCCCTTTGAAACTCTGACACCTTCGCAGTTCTTTAACCCTCTGCTTGTAACTTATTGTTCAGATGTTATCACAATTTCCAATGCTTCCTGAGCATAGATCTGCATGCTGCAGTATATAGAAGATATTCTCAAACTAGCTTCAAACTGCCACCACAGGAGTTATGTGGAAAGGAAAAGACCTTCCTCCTTAGCTACCTTCTTATGCTGCCTTCAGGCTACCAGACCTCAAATAATCCTTTATCCTCAGCAGGTATCTTTAAAGCTCCCTCTAGATGGTGGGCAATAGCAAGGTGGACTTTATTAAGAAGGCTTTTAATTACTCAGTCAGAGTATGTGACATAAGCTTCACGTTTTGCTGTGCTGCACACTAGAGACAAGAGATGTAGGACCTTCTGTGTCACACAGAGACAGGAGAATGGAGAACCTTCTACTGCTTTCCAGCAGTGTGGTTTGTAGAGGAAGGGCTTGCTTATCCTCCCTAAAACCTTCCTAGTATGCCCTTGTCATCCTTCCTTGTGAAATGGTACAGAATTCTTGGTCAAAATATCTTTATGGAAGTGCTGTACCCCTGTCCCTTCACTTTCTCTCCTATAGATGCAGGAACAATCCACAGTTTCCACTCATATCATTCTTTTCTCTCCTTTCATCAGTCCTCAAAAGCATTTTCCTATAACTTTTCTTTATGGTCTGCACAATTTGATACTGACATTTTTGCAAAGTATGAAAAAATGCTGTTTTCCTCCCCAACCGCACACACTTCTCTATATGCTCAGAGAGACATAAACTTATTTTTGATGTTACTTGAAATTTGAATGGTGAAAGCTGTGTACCACTGCAGTAGGAGCAAGATGCTGAGTTTTCACTGCAGGCAGATACAGAGGTTTTATCCCACCACATCATGGTGTGGGCAGTTTGCATCACCAAAGAATAAATTACTGCAGTCCTGTGGCTGCTCCGTCTGGTGCAGAGGGATCATCTCACCCTTGGTTGCCCTCTGCATTAAACAAATGAAAATGGCCCTGCCACCCTCTGCCACACTGGGCGTGAGCCCTGACTTGCACTGAGACAGCCTCACAAAAACCTGATGTGATTAATGGAAATTGTGAGGTTAGAACCAGCCAAAGCTGAGCAGAAACTGCTAAATAAGAATAATAACCTCCTTGTTTCCCAGCAGTCACTTCTGTGCAACATCAACTCCTGTTCACATAGTGCTGAAGCAGTTTCGAGGGATGCTGCGTGCAGAAGGGAGAAGTGAAGGCCAGGAGGAATCTGTGAGAAGGGCGCTACAACACATCTGGCAGCTGAGTATCCTGAATATCCTAATCTGCCTGCCCCTCATCCTTTGGATCCACTGCTAACTCGCTAGACGATTTTAGGACAAAGTGACAAACTAACCTAGTGTGAATGGAAGAGAAATGAGAACCTCTTAAGGTCTTCTGAATTAACATTTTCTGGCAAGAGCCACGCTGGTAGTAGCACAGAAGTTGTGAGGAACCAAAGCTAATCAGCAGTTCTTGTTGTGGTGGCCTGTGGGAGCTCATCTGAGAGACCCCAAGACGTGGGATAACATTGATTCAATGTGAATGTATATTTTGAGAGATAGCAGGTGCCCCTATTAAAAGGGTACTGTGCACTCATACTTCTTAAAATACACCCAGGAATTGAACATGTCTGAAAGCACCAAAAATAGAAAGAAGTTTTGTACATGACTACAGAGATTTCAAAAAAAAAAATGGACAACTCCAGTTGTTCATGGTCTGTATATTTTGTTTACATGATTTGATGGTAATATCCAAGGACAAAAAATAGTTATCTGCCTCTATCATATATATTCAAACAAACAAAAAGCTATTGTACAGGAGGATGATAATGCCAGGAACTGACATCTTCCTTCTTCTCCATTTATCTCAGCAACGCACTCTTAGTCTGGTGACTGTGATATTGAGTATTGTCAGGTTGGGTTTCCACTAATTAATGAAAAGCAGGCTGAAAGCACAAAGGATTAATTTGGCCTATTCAGTCTGATCACAAACATTTTGAGAATCTGTTTAGCTTTTTTGAATGGTGTGAGGTAAACTGAGAGAAACAACATCTTGTTTCGGTTAGTCAGCCACAAAAGAGCCGTGGATTTACCCAATGGGGTCAAAGCAAAGCAAAGCAGAGTGTTGTTCCCAGGAGCCAGACAAGGCTGTTGTCTTCTGGAGTAGGCTGATACTGGGCTCTAACAACTTTTAGAGCTGCTAAATATCCCTGAGGTTTCAAGAAGGAAGCTTTGTTCTGGCTTCAGTAGGAGTCTTGCGCTGCCAGTATCAGGTCCATCTAACGACTCCTGCTGTACTTTTTGGCAGCCACAGGTCCTTTTACAAGGATTTTGCTGTCAGTGTAATATGAAGCATGTGAATCAGGCTCTCGGCTCGTGAAATCAATGAACTTGGCCAGTGAAAAGACTCACAAGATATATTCAGGTACTACTTGCATAGTATTGTCTTTGATTAAATTATAATCAGACACAAGCAAAGAGATAACTGGCATATGTATTTCTGCAAAACACATAAAACAATTTTCCTAGGCTTAGGAGAAATACATAAATATGTACTTAGGCTGGTGTGCTAGCAACGAGCTACTTGCTTGCTCCAAGGAAAGCTGTACACTGACTTAATTACATGTTATGCCGATCAATGAAAGGTCAAAACAGTTGAATCAATATTTTATTACACTGTTGTAAACTGTAGTTATTAGACTATGAATGGCTGACAAGTTTAAAAGCATGTAACTGAATCAAAGTCAGAGTAACTGTTATGTGTGCAATTTAGAAACAGTTAATACCTTCCAATTGAGAGGATTTGTTTCTAATTAATATGAAAGCTGTTTATTTAAATCCTAGGCAGGCAGTATTTAAACACAACAACAAGTCACCTGGGAATTCCATCTAAACCACTTTGTGAAAGCTGTTGTGTTGTGCTGAAATAAATCCAGCATGAAGTAACTGTACCTGCTTCATTTAGAGTGCAGAGTTGTTTTCTGCATGCTGTTTTCCTCCTTTCTTTTCTTCTAAATATACTAAAACATGCTTGGCCTTGTTCCTGATTAAGGAATCATGTAAGTTACAGGATAGCTGCAGCTTCCTGTACTTCTACTGCCTACATATTCTCAACCATCCATTGGCAGCTTTTGTTCTGAAGAGATATCGTGTATGTACAGAATGAAAGACAAGCCCTGCAAAAGGAACACGGAGTGTCAATAAGCCAGAAAGGCGTGTGGAGACACGTGGTGTGCTGAACCACAACACCTACAGACTTACCAGAACAGTTACTCCTATGGGGTTTTTTACATTTAAAAAATTTAATTTAGTTTTTCGCTTGCTAAAGGGTGGTGTGGAATAAGTCACACTTTTTTTTTAATTAAAAATACACTTAAAATATAAGAATATGAAAACCCCCATGATTTCAAAGAGTCCATCTTTCACCAACAGTACATTCCTCTTATTAATCTCCACCAGATACCTTCATTTTCTCCCCTCCATTTTTTCCCCATTTCATCTAACCTCCCTGTTCCCTATCTATAAGCACTGTGGTGACAGTGAGACCTGCAGCCCATCTCAGATCATTTTAGGATCTATCTGGGCCAATGAAAAGCCAACAACACTGGCAAAAGGTGGTATTGGTAGCTGTCTGCTCCACCTGTAGTTCCTAGAGTAGGTTGTGAATCTTTGCAAAATTTCCTATGGAAAAAAACAAAAAAAAACCCAAACCAACAAACAAAAAAAAAAGCGCAAGCTGATTTTTGGTATCTTATGATTTAGGCTAGGTTTCTTACTGAGATTTTATAGAATCGTAGAATAGTTAGGGTTGGAAAGGACCTTAAGCTCATCTAGTTCCAACCCCCTGCCATGGACAGGGACACCTCACACTAGACCAAGTGTGAGACATGTCACCCAAGACAT
>JANHGB010073942.1:0-10590 GCA_026283785.1 Coracopsis vasa
AGGTAATCAGGTGTGCACTCGGGCATCGGGACCTGGCCAGCAGCATGCAGGGTACTAGCCAAAACCCCAGCAGCTCTGGTGTACACACACAAAACTACATACACTGGCAAACTACGGTTTTAGTAGAGCATAAAAATTATGCAGTAGTATAATACAGTAATATTTACTATAAGGAATTAGCATAAGACTGTATGACTGTCTATGTACAGCTATAGCTATCTATAGCCATATCTGTATCCATATAGATAGCGATAGTTTGAGGGTAGGAGTATAATTTACTACCCGGCTAGCTGAAGGCGGGGGAGAAAAGCATTAACTTTTTGGGTGGAAAGCCCATTTCCAGCGTCTGTGTGGCTGAAAGCAACAGCAGCGCCTCGCTGCCCAGCGCCGCCTGGTGCCGCTGCGCTGCCGTGCGCCTCCCGCACCGTGGGGTGCCTGCGGCAGCGGGTCCAGCCTAGCGGGGCGGCACGGGGGTGCAGCAGGGTTCGGACTCCCCCGCCTCGGTCGCTTGAGGCAGCATGTTTGGCCTCAGCTGTGCTATGGGGCGAGGAGGGAGTGGGTGGCTGTGCCAGCCCCGGGTGGTGCAAATAGGATGGGGGATACGTGTTGGCACAGTGGGGGCCAACGGGGAAGATTTTGCCTCTCACCCTGCCCCGGGCACATGGGGTGATGCTGGCAGCCGGGTGGGTGGAGGGGATGTGGGGCACAGAAGGAGGGAGATGAGGGTGTGAATGGGAGGATGAAGGGTGATGGGTACATGGGCACAGGGAGGGTCAGATCCAGCACTGGGGAGCACACAAGGTAGAGCAAAGGGCCACCAAGGGCTACCACGAGGTGTCTGGGGACCTGGCTGGGCTGCCCCACAGATGGCACAGGAATGCTCTGGGACACTGTGGTAAATACTTCAGCTGCCCAGAGGTGTGAGGCTCAAACGTCACGTCCAATCCAAAACTGTAGGACTCAGTTTGGGCAAGCATCTAGGGGCTTAGCATCCCTCTCCCACATAAGCCATCTGAGTGCAGTGCTGTGCCCCGCTGTCATACCCATGCAAAGGTATTTCTAAAAACAATTGAGCAGCTCTGCTTAAGTGTGTTGTAAACTCAGACTTCAGTTTTACCACTGACTAAGCACACTGCTCCCGTATCGAAAGCTCTTGTAAGTCATTGCCCCAGGCCCCGTACCTCCCTTGGCGCCCTTATGGAGCTGGCTGAGCCCCCAGGGGCACAGGGCCAGGGGATGCTTGGGGCCGGAGCCTCTCACTAGCAGGCTCCAGCACACAGATGCTCCAGGAGGGTCAGGCACAAGCTAACTGAATGCATAACTTTATTAAATAAATGCTTTGTCATGAGAAAAGACAAAGATCAAAGAGTAACATAAATTATAAGTTGAATAAATAGTATACAGCAATCTTCACTTTTTAATAAAATGTGAGATTTTTTAAAGTACAAAATGCTAAACAGAGCATTAAGCTCTTCTTCCATGGTCAGTTTTTCACAAACTGCTTTTTTTTTTTTTTTCCCACCAGTAAGATTATGAGTATTTCTTGTTTACTGGAAAAACCACCCAAAACAACAAAAACAAAATGAAACGAAACAACAGAGCTACCGTATGTATGTAAAGCTATAAAAAGCTACCGTAAAATGTGTAGTGAGTATTGCTAAAGATAAAAACCAGGCAGGAAACTCGGAATCTGGTGTGTTTTAACAACTGTGTTACAACGGTGGGTAACGTGCGCAGTGACGTCTGTCCCATTGGCAGTGGTGGGGGGCTGGCGGGGCTGGAGAGAGCGGCACAGTAGGCAGGGATCCTAGCCATGGCCAGGACAGCGGTCTGGAAGCGAGGTGAACTGTCGGTTGTTAAATATATAATGCTCCATTTGGGAAAAAACCCTAAAATCAGTAACAACAACAGAAAAAAAAAAGAAAAAAAAAAAAGAAAAATAAAAACACCCAACAGCAAAAAAGAGTTTTCGTGGGGAAAGGGGAGAAAAAGAGAAAGGGGGAGAGCAGAGAAATAGTGCAAAATGCTCTTGTACTAGTGGTTTTTGAGGTCCACTGCAGTACAGACAAGGGGTAGCCCAGCTGCTGAGCGCCGCTCCCCAGGGAGATGTGGTAGAAGGGCTGTCTTGCCCCTGCGCCATCCTTGTTCTTTCCTCAGCTCGCATTCCGGGTACCAGTGCAGGCTCAGTGCAAAGACTATGGCTGGAGACCCCTGAGCCTCACACCTCTCCCTTATGCACCAATCGCCAGCATCTCCCCACATGCCTCACCCCCTCCTACCCATCCTTCCCAGCTCCCACATCTCCCCCTTTTGCTTTTCTCACCCTAAATGCAAAGGGGTGCTGCTGGGTGCTGAGAACGGCAGCACCTTGTCATTGCCACCCCTCCTGAAGCTGTTCTTGCCCCCACCCCGACCCAGGCTCCAGCCCTGGTCCTAAATATTAGTGCAGCCTGCAAACAGCCTCGTCTGGCCAGGGTTCATCTAGGGACTGGGCAGCTGGGGGCTCACTTGGTGCCCTGTTCCAGGAGCCAAGGTGGTTGGGGGGGCCAAAGGTGGTTTGGGCAGTCCCCTCCTGCATCCTCCTCCCTCAGGTTGGCGAGGACAGGACAGGCAGTGCTGTCCCAGCAATGGATGTGCAGTGGAAAGGGAGGCTGGGATGGATTTTGGGCTCCCAGGCCATGGCTGAGACTTGCTTTGTAGGGAGAGGGCAGGGAGGCACCCTGAATTCCCCTCCCAGTGTCACTGTGGTGGCCACATGATGAGACAACACCGGGCCCCGTGAGCTGAGCCTCACCTTGCAGAAGCTCCCATCCCGCCCCGGCAGCACATCTCCTTTCTCTGCAGCCAAAGGCTTTCAAGTTTTGGGAAATTAAACAACAAAACAAACAAACAAACAAAAAGCGAGAGAGAGAAGGAGGGAAGGGTCCTGGGGAAGGTGGTACTGGCCTATAACAGGAGGTTTTGCACAGGGATCAGTGAGCAGAGAAGATGGGGACAGCATTGACGATGGCAACCTGCGGCCCTTGGGGTTAGCATGAGCTCCCCATCATCTGCTGTCTCACTACATTCTTCACCCCACCTTCACTGCACCATTAACCCACCACACTGGTCAAACCAACCCTGCTCCATCAGCCCTGCAGAGCCCAGAGGGGTTCCTCCCTTGGCCCCAGCACCCGCCATTCTCCCCCTCCAGCAACACAGGATCATCCTGCTCTGGCAGTTTCTCTTGAGGGGGGCAGATCTGCATTTGGTGGCACCCTCCCTTCTTTTCAGCAAGGGAAGATGCCTCACCCCCAGCTCCAAACATGCCTCAACTGGGTCTTCACTGAAGTCCATTGGCAAACTTGCCCCTGCTGCAACTCCAAATGAAGTAACTGTGGGACATCCAGTCCTGCCCTTGACTGGGGCAAGTGTCTTGGTGGGGTGCCTGCAAGGTGCTCCAGAGAATGATGCCATGCCATGGGAGGTTATGTGGGCGCCTCACCGGTGACAGAGAGGAGCTTCTACCAGACCCCCTTGTCACTAAATCCCCCTTGTCCCATCCCTGCTGGCAGGGACCCAGTGGTGCTGTGGACTCCCTGTCCTCTATGCCCAGGCCTGGGATGCTCAAAGGGGCTTTGGGGTGCAGAAACCTTCCCCCTGAGATCAGCTGTGTCCTTTGGCCAGTGCCAGCTGCCAGCTCCAGCCATGGCAGTGGGATGTGGTCCATAGTGGGTGTGTATTTGCCCACTGGGACTGCAGCAGCCAGACGCCATGGTTTGCTTTCCTTTCCTTTCCTTCCTTTGCTGCAGGATCTCCTCCCAGCGGCAACATCGCAGAGACCCTTGTCATGGGGAAGCAAAAGGCAAGAGTTCTGAAATTGAAAGTAAAAATGAAAAACAAAGTCAGGAAGGCAGCTGAGGGCTGCGCCAGCATGCCTGAGGCAGTGGGTCTCCATGGTGCGGTGGCTGCTGTCACTCAACAAGGACTGGGGTCCCCATATTTAAGGCGAGGGCCTGCTGCAGTATCTTACTGCAGGGTCGTGGGAGTCAGCTGTGGCAACATGAGCGAAAGGATGGAGACCAGCGTTTTCCCACCCATGGGGAAGGCTATAAACCAGCCTTAACAAAAATCCAATGCAAAACAAAATGTAGGTTTGGTTTTCCCCTTCCCTGGAGCAAACCACTTTTTTGGCTGTGGAAAAAAAAATAAAAAAGAAATCTCCTTAGTTGGTCTTCCTCATGGCAGCGAAGGGTGGTGAAGAGTTTTGGCCCCGATTCCCCTTTCCTCATGTACAGATGCTTCAGCCTGGACAGCGATGGAGTATCTGCGGGGTCAGCTTGGATGCAGCCCTCAGCGTTGGTGTGACCCTGATCCCGCAGGCACTGATGCTCCTCTGTAACTCTGCTCCCATGCTTAGTCCAGCAGGTTATTATTCTTTGGGAAGGGCAGCATCTTTCCCCCTGCTTAAGAGTGAAGCCCTCCAGATTGCAGGTTTCAAGGCAAAGTTTTGCAAGGAGGAAAAGCCATGTCTGTGCACACACATGCTTGCACACATGCACGCAGGAAACAAGTGCTTCCACACCTGAATGGACAACGGTCAGAGTCCTGCTTGTCCAAAAAGATTTCTGATCTCCCATTCGAGAGGAACTGGATGGAGAAGGGTATCTTTCCTTTTTGGATGATTTCAAAGTCCACCAATATTCTTGCAGGGGTATTCGTGCCATTGTAGGAGCTGTGTTTCCCTCCCCGGCTCATCTCCAGACAGAACCCCAGCACTCCCATGCCTCCTCCCGATGCGTTGAAATCTGCCTCGATCTGAGGCGCTCATTTGAGATGGAAACCAAATAGAGTCAAGTGAGTCCCAGTGATGTGGGGAGGAGACTCTGGAGGACTCTAGCAAGGAGGGAGGATGCTGGCAGCCACAAGGTTTTCTCTTGAGACCCTTTAGACAAAAACTATCATCTACTCCTTCCCCCCAAATAAAATCAACCTGCCTGAAAGCCATACTGGAAAATCATCAACTCGGAGAGCTTCCTACATGTGTAAGCCTCTGCTCAAGCAGCAGGGAGGTGCAGGCAGCACTGAGAGAGGCACAGGTCAGTGCAGGATGGTGGAGTGGCTGCAACTGGTTTGTCTCTGGCTCTGTCCTTTCCTTGCTGAGTCCTTGTCGTCAAGAGGCTGCTGCAGATTCCGAGTCCTCAGTTTCTTCAGGGTTTGTTTTTCTCCTTTTCTCTTTTCTGTTTCTTATTTCTTTTCCTTTCTTTTATCTTCTCTTATTTTTTCTTTTCTTTCTTTTTTCTCTTTACTCCTTTGTTTTCCTTTTCTCTTCCTTTCTTTTCTCTTTTTTCCTTTCTTTTCTTTCTTCTTCTTCCTTTTTCCTTTCTTTTTGCTTTTCCTTTGTTTACTTCTTTCTCTCTCTTTTTTTTTTTCCTTTTCCTTCCTTTCTCTTTTTTCTTTTCCTGTCTTTTTTTTCTTCTTACATGAGATGAAAGGAATCGGAGTCCCGGGGTGCGGGGAGGTGCGGAGGGGAGGGTGGAAGGGAGCCTGGGTAGGTAGTGATGGGGTGGAGGGAGGGGATGTGACTTCACTCCACGTTGCTGCTGTCGAACGCGTGGCACTGCAGGTCTCCGCTCAGGTAGTCAGTCCCTGGCAGCTTCATGCCGTATTTGTCCACACACCAACACAACCCACGCTTCCGGCCGCGGGAGGGCTTGCACTGCAGAGACAACCAAGGGCAGAGATCAGGAGCTGGCCACCAGACACTGTGTGGCTCCCTTGCGCTGGAGACCAGGATCACCCCTGCGCTTTGCCCCTTTCACCTCAGCAATGCAATCCCCTGGGTAGGACCTAGCTCCTGCTCTCTGCTTTCAGCACATTTCCATCCCCGCTGCTAATTCAGCCTAGGGCTCTCAATGACTTTTCCTCCTTCCTAAAAAGCTCCTTCAGGATGCTTGCTTCAGGCCAAATGGCACATGAAGCCACCAGCAAGGCCACCCACCACTAAACGTGCCTCTCCACCAGCCCAGCAGAGGAAAACCTCCATATTTTCCATTTAGGGCAGCAGCAGAAAAAAGCCTCCCTGAGTGGGGAGCGTCTCTCCATGGGGCTCTTACCTGCTTCCTCTTATAGAAACCCTTTCGGTCGCAGTTGGGGAGGTGGACGGCACGGGGGACCATCCGCTGGCTGCTCTTCAGCTCCTGCAGGGATGCCTCCATGTGTCTGCGGCAGGGACCCTGCCAGCAGGGAGAAGATGGAGTGTCAGAACGGGAGAACCTCACAGCAAGCCTCCAGCTGCAAATGCCCCCAGGTCCCCTGTTCCCCCACTGGCACCTGCTCCCAAGATGGACAAAGCCTTCCCATAGCCCCCTGCCCACAAGAGCCCCATGGAGGGAAGGCGAAGGCACCCACCAGCTCAAACTCCTGCCGGAGCTCAGGGATGACAACGCGAGGATGCGCCGTGTTCTCTGCCATGCCCACAAACTTAGCCAGGGTCAGCTTCTTACGGCGGTCCTTCTTCAGGGCCTCAGCCTTGAGCTCAGAGAGGCGCCCATGCTTGGGCCGGTAGGCCTTGGGTGGGTAGGTCTCCTCCGTCATCTCCGACGTGGTTGGCTCCTCATGCTCTCGGGACTCCCGTTCTGGAAGAGAAGGGGTACCAAACTGTCAGGTCTCCATCAGCTAACTGGGGCTTGCCTTGCCATAGAGAGCCTCCTGCCCAACCACAGAGGACATCTTTGCACTAGGCAGGATGGGAACAAGAGACCAAATAAATCCCTTTCCCAACTGCTGCCTACAGCCCTGGCTTTATCCCACTGTGTGTGACTTGGCATGGCTTTTGTGTGACCCCCAAGCTCAGGATAGCAAGGTATCTGAGGGCATGGAAGAGTTGGGAGTCTAGGATAGGCTCCTACATATAAGACCACCATCGTTTGCAGTGTGTCAGTGTGAAAAGACTGGTGGAAGGTTTCTCTCACACCCAGTAAGGACCAGATGAGACACAAAATATGGCAGAGAAGCCCCTCTCTAGCCATGGTGAGAGGATTAAGTGACAAATTCACACTCCACCCCGCCTTGAGATGGAAGAGCAAAAGCCAGGGATACTCGAAGATGCGACAACTCCAAAGTCAAGGTCAATCACACAGCAAAGCCACCGTTTGGCTGGGCAGACACTTCAGCAGTGATGCCAAAGATGTGGCTGACAAGTGCTGGGATCTCCTGGGAATTCCACTTGCAGCCCCATGCTGACAGGACTGAACCAGCCCCTGTCTGCTGGCACGCACTAAGCAGCCAGCAAAGCCTGGGGTGACAGCAAAGCTGCCTGACTGCAGCTGCCGCCAATGGTACTGACAGCACGTTTAGGCTCTGTCCATGGCAGTTGCCTTCCTATAGATCCCTCGGATCGCCCCAGCGTGACCTGTGCCAGCGGGATGCAGGCAGGGGCACTGCGTGGTTATATATAGGAGCGAGCTGATGACAGTCTAAACTTAGATGACTTGTGACATTTAGTATAGCCACTAGAGTGAAAAAGGGTTATTTCTGGACTAAATTGGAATAGAGTTTAAAGCTCTTGAGGCTCCTGCTCTCCCAGCCCCTGGTTCCCAGCAGCCCTGCACTAACACCAGGCTTGTGCTAGGGCTGGCGGGTGAGCACAGGGAAACCCACAGCAGCAGAAGGAAAAGCAGAGAATCACTGAAATCCCTCCCTGCAAGGTGTCCCCCACGAATCCAATGCCAGTGAACCTGGCTCATTCCCTCCTGCAACCCTATGGTGAAGTCAGCAGGGAACCAATTTTGCCCCTCCTACCAACATCACTGTTGGGACAAAAGAAAAAGGCTCAGGATGAGAATAAAGACCGATAACCTCCCTCCCCAACAAGGCAAATAGAAGTCTCCTTGCAGACCGGCTGCTCCCCGGAGCCCAGATACCGCCCAGGGGGAAGGCAGATGCCTCTGCCCCACCGGGCTGCCCTGGGGATGCCCGGTGACGGGGGACAGACAGGCACAGGCAGGGACAGACGCGCTGCTCAGCGGCAGATGGCAGCACTGGCCCGTCACACACATCGCAACGGGGTCTTGGAGGTGGCCACAGGCTGGTCTCTGGGTCCCCAAGCCTGCCACGGCTCCCCGTCTCTTCTTCCTCCTTGCCAAAGTGAACCTGCCCTCTCCCAGCAGAAGTCGGAAGTTTTCCACGGCCACTTATTTGTTAAAGCAGCACTTTTCTTTGTTTTCACTTTCCACAAGAACAGCGCTGGATCAGCATCTCAGACTCAGCACCCTCCTAACTGCCCACACCACTTAAATGACCCCATGCACCATTCCCAGGACTCACACATCTCTCCAGGACAGGGTCCTCTTGCCATTCTGCCCCACGATGTGCATATGCCTGGGTTTTCTTTCTTGCTGCGGGACTCAAAGGCCCTACAGGTCAGGGCTCCTCTATTATAAGGGGATGACAGACAAGGGATAGGGAATGGATTGTTGTAACTGGGAATGATCTTGCTCTCCAGGAAATGTCACTGTACAAGGTGCAGCAGAAGTGCATGCTTTGCCTCAAAGAAGTTGCGGCATCCAAGGTCCGAAAAGAGACTGGAGACAGCCGCAGTGACTAAGCCCTTCCATGGCAACAAAGCATGCTGTGATCTGTCCCCGGAACCCCCTCTGGCACACATTGCCAGAGCCACAGAAGACAGAGCCAGGGCATCTCCTGACCATAATTAAGGGCAGGATTCACACCGGGGCAGGCAACCCTGCAATCACACAAGAGGGACACAGCTCTGCAATAACAAACCCTCTGCAGTAACAAACACGAAAGGCACAGCTACCTAGGCAAACCTAAAATAACAAACAAGGCAGTGAGGGTCAGTCAGAAAAACAGCACAGGGTGTCCAGTCCCCAGGACTTGAGGTGCAATGGGTGTTCGCAGCAGCTCAGCCCGCTCACATGGTCAGCAGCTTCAGCCTCTGCAAACACCTTATTTCCCTGCTTCCTGCAAGCTGCCCCAGAGCAAGCTGGGGACTAATGTGGAGCCCTTTCAGCAAGGGGAGATGGGAAGGAGCCACAGGAGCCCAGTGCTTTGCAGAGGGAGCTGAGGGCTAGCATACATGGAAAGCTGCCTAGCTCCTAGCCCGAGTCCAGTGTGGGACCAAAAAGGCACCTGGAGGAGACCCTCTTCTCCCTCCCTGGCACCCACAGGTCAAGCAGCAACACAGCAAGGGATGTGGTAGGGCTCCTCCATCTGCTGCTCAGTAGTGGTGTCTAGTTCAGGTCTTTAATTCCCAGTGAGAACTCCATGGATGCCTTGGAAGGATCCTTTTCATCCACCCTCTGATGATTTTTATAGCCTAATTTCCTTCAGCTACAAGGCTGAAGCACTCCCTGCTCACGCACCTATCTATTCCCTAATTTGATACTAATAAGCCAATTTTGACAAATTGGAGGGCAGAGGTCTCTTGACACAGAAGCTCCTGACAAGCTCTGGGCAGCTGGTGAGGGACCTTCCTGATGCCAACAGGAGAGGGACAGGCACAGCCAGGGCAGACTGCACCCTGCAGTGCCCCCCTTTGCCTCCTGGCTGGATCATCTGCATCAATCAGCAGCCAGGACCAGACATGCTTGTCAGCATCTCCAGAGCCCCTACACTCAGCCTCACCCTCCAGCTTGTTCATTAACCTCCATCTGCCACCCTGGCTGGCTCGTGGCAGGCAGCATTGGCACTGCTGCACCTCTGCTCCTGAGGAGATGCCAGCATCAGCAACTCCCAGTTTCCCCAAAAGAGCCCTAATTGTGCCTGTCTGAGACTGAGGAAGGAGGCTGGGGTTCCTCCTCCCTTGCTGTTGGCATCTGGCCCACTGCACAGCCCTTTTCTGCCTGCTCCCACCCATCTTGCCAAACCAGCGACTGGGTTTTAGGCAGGCGGCTCTTTGCAGAGGCAGAGCATGCTGCATGTCTCTATTTCAGCTATGGGCACAAGGCATTGGCAGGAAGGCCCTGGTCACTGTGTTCCCAGCCTGGGGACACTGGGAAGCAGGAGCTGGCTTTCACATCTCCATCCCTTCTCAGGAGGAGGTCCCAGGCTCACTGGCCACACAGAAGAATGACATTGGTGGCCAAGACAAGAATGCTTGGTTACTCTGGAGATGAGACTTGGGCTGTAGCCACCTGAAGAAGATGCTGACCATATAGCCAAAGCAGAAGACTAAACTCAATGCCAGCCTGTGGCCTTTTGTCTGATCTGAGGCTGCGGTGCCCATGGAGGACCCAGGGAAAAAGGGGTGAGTATCTGCATATGGTCCTGACACAGGCTAGGCCAGGACGACTGTGGTGTTGATGTCCAAATCCATACAGGCTCCCACGAGCCCTGAGAGATAGAAAATACTCATAGCAGAGTGTGGACTGTCCTCTGTCCCAGGCTGAGGGCACAGTCCCTCTCCCCACTCTGGACTGGCCAGAAGGAGCTCTCTAGCAGGAGCCGTTTCCAACCCATTCACTCTGCCCCCACAGAAAGGGTGCAGCGTAGCAAAATACGAGGCAGAGTTCTGGAAAGCTGCAAACTGCTTCTGTCTGTCTGGCTGCTGTCCTCAACAGATACCACCCAGAGCAGCCCGAGCACTTT
>JANHGB010073942.1:10690-22182 GCA_026283785.1 Coracopsis vasa
ACCACCCAAAGCAGCCCGAGCACTTTCCTGCATCTGGGCCAAAACCCAGCCCGGGTGCTTCCACGCTTCAGATGTGTTGGAGATGTGTGAGTTCCCCACAGGGTAGGGGTGTGTGTTCACACGTGGGTGCAGGGCATGTGGGAACACTGCCTCCCTGCCTGTTGACTTTACAGAGCAGAGCAGGAAGCTTTATCCAAATGGCTGGAATTTCTGTAACATGTTTTCATTGGTTTCTGGCAGAAAGGTAGGAAAAGTATCTTATTGACTGCGGCTGGTAATGATCCATGCTTGTTACTTCCACAGCCCACTGCTAGAGAACTTGCTGTCCTGTTCAACCCCCCCGCAAAAAGCCTCATACACCGTAAGAAAAACAAGCACGACCATAGCACAACCTTGCTGAACAGCCCTCTTGATTATTATCATGATTATTACTATTTACAGTGTAAGCACTAACATAACCACTTGAGCAGAAAGCTGCTGGAGAAAGACTTAACGGGGATCTCAATTAAACCTCTAGCATAGGAATGACAAACGTCACTGGTGGAGACCCTGAGAAGTTTCCCTGTCCTTCCTCCATCCCCAAACTCAGCCATCTCTGTTCAGAAGTGCTCACTGCGAGATGAAAATCAAGGTTTACATTATCCAGGGCTGAAACATCACTGGTTATAGAGCAGTCTCCCACTGAACAGCACAGTGCAACAGTGCACAATATCTCCACTCTCCAATGGAGGAGGATTTACCCCCAAAATTAAGTGCTTCCTCCCAGTATGCCCATGAAGGGCATATCCCCAGCTGCAGGACTTCACGAGTGATGCCACCACCCCACTTTTCCAATGGGCTCTTTGTGAATATGGGCCCTTGTGGCGGCTGTCTTTGGATGACTCCAGTTTCCATCCCATTGCTGTTTACAGCATGGTGGTTTCCAAATCTGGCTGGGTGATCTCTGACATTTCGTCTTTCTTTTTGGAGGGAGGGAGAACATTCTGGGATAACACACCTAGGCAGCCAGTGCTGGTGATGGAGAAAGGAAGAAACTTATGGGAGAGGCAGAGAGAGAGAGGAAGGGATTTTTTTCTGCAGTTCCCATCGATCAGGACCCCAAAGTGCTAATCAGAGCCAGATCCGGACACTCCCTCTGAGCTTCACCCACAACAACAGCTCTCCAGCATAAACAGCCGCAGACTCCTATCTACGGTGGCTCCATTATCTGCCCAGCCCCACGCTGGCTGCTTGTGTCTTCTTGCTGGACTTTACACACACACGCAGGCAGAGGCAATAACTGCTGAAATCAATGTTTGTCTTCTTCCCTGTACTTGCCAGAGGGGCAGGATCCTCCCATTTCTCCTTCCTCCCCCATCCTTTATGATACTGGTTCTTGCTGGGCAATGTAAAGCAGCTTCCTGGGCTCCCTGTGGCTGGGAGAAGAGGAATGTTGGTCCTGGCCCTGAAATCAGCGTTTTATTGCAAATCACATTAGAGGTGTACCTATTTTTCTTCAGTCTCGGTCTTATACAGAAGTCTGTGCTCAGGACCCTGGCTGGTAAAAACCCTGCTCATGCATTTCACCCACAGCTGCCCTCCCCACTTGTTCCCACTCCAGAGGAGGGCATGTACCAGACCTACACCAAAATCTCCTGGGATGGGCAGGCAAGCTCTTCTCCAGCCTTGGACCTGTGCCCATGACAGGAAAATAAAGATCCCTCCCTCCTGGTCAGTACACGGGGTCAGCCGCTGTGTCTGCACGCTCAGAATGCAGGCAGGGCAGGGATGTGGAGTGAGGAGGGTCATCTCATCTCATCTCATCTCGCGCCCTTTGGCAGCTGGAGAGCACAACTGAGCAAAAGCATTCCTGAGCTCCCTGGAGGCCGCAGGGATCAGCCCAGAAGGGAGCTTTCACTGCCCTAATGAAGAACAGCTCATTTACAGTCCCATTGCAGGCACAACCCTAGCACAGCAGTGAATGACCCCCAGCCCTGTGCACGCCCCTGCAGGGTGGGCAGTGGAGCCGGCTCAGGTGCTGTGCCCGGGGCTGGGGTCACTGAGCCCAGATCACCGCCCTGGTGAGGTCAGGCAGTGATCTCAGGCGCCCGCCCAGCCCAAGGCTGTCTGGCACCCACCAGAGGAGGAGCAGCCAGGGCTGGGGATGGAGGCTCTGGGCAGTCCCCCGCTAGCCCAGGGTGTTGGCTGCTGCAGAGCCAGCTGCTGTGTGCCTTGGACTTTCGACGAACTTTTGTGCTTTGGTGGGGACTCGGCAGCAGGCCGGCATGGCTCATCTAGCAGGGACTGGCGAGGGAGCACACTGGTGATGCTCGTAGGCGGTGAGAGCCTGGGAGGAGACACCACACACTGAGAAGGATAGGAAAACAGCAGCCCTGCTTGGACTGCCACCCCACCTCCCCCAAGTCCCAGCAATGTGCAACAGGCATTTATGACAGATCTGGGTTAAATAACGCTCATCTACTAATACAGGAGTGTCTGGGCTTTGCTGGATGGCTAAATTCCATGTCTAACTCACTGCAGAGATGCTGCACCCTCCAAATTGTGGCCAGCTCCATCATTTGGCTTGGGTGCTGATTTTAGGGTGGAACAACATATCTCTGGAGGCTGCAGTCTCTCCTCTTGTGCCTCCAATGGTCACTCTCAGGCTTCCAAAGATCTGAAGTTAAGAAAGATAAATCCTACAACCTCTTTAGTACTGGTCCCCTTGCAGTTTGTTACATAGCTCTTACAGGCGGCAGTGACAAACTGTTTTACAGGCACAGGGGTGGTGGTAAGCAAACCCAGACCCTGTGTTCTTCACTGGGAATTAGGTATCCCAACAAATGCCAAAGGCGGCAAATCACCTTTGTGATTTGCAGAGCATAGAAGGAAGTCTTTAGCAGTCAAAGCATCATGAAGCACCCACAAAAACACCAACTATACCCCACCATGCCCAGTCCCCTGCAAAGACATAATCGGAGTCCAAACAGTCCATGTCCCAAAAGCCATACAAGCTTTTGGAAGAGAGCTCTGGGGTATTCCAGTACCTTATATCCCTGTGACAGCATGCTGAAAGTTGCTGGTACCTCACTCTCTTGTCCCACAGAGACACCTTTTAAGAGAAGGATATGGGGCAGTGGGACCAGGCTCAGAAAAGAGGTGAAAAAGCTGCCAGAGGGCTGGAAGGACTCAACCCTGGGTTAAGACGTATCTCCCTTTTATTAATTCAAGAGCCAGAAGGATGCTTGGGAACAGCCCAGGAATACCTTACAAGCCTCAGAGAGCAGGGACGGATAGCAGAGGGATGTGCTACACTGTCATACTGTGCCCTTTTTTTGAAGTTATTGATTGGGCTTTGCTGAACCCACCTGGAAGACCAGCTCTTTCTCAGGAAAGTAATGTCTCCTCAGCAGAAACCTGTGGATGCAGATTCTGCTGCATCAGCCAGGGCTCACCTGCAGAGCGTGAATATCAGGTGCTTGGGCTGCCCCCAGGTTCACGCAGGATTCATGGGAAAGGGAGATCATCGTCCTGATGACCTCCGTGTCCTCATACAGAGCTGGATGGGGGAGAAATACAGCTCAGCATGTGGGAAAGGAGCTCTCAAGGGAACCAGCTCCTGTTTTGGTCTGCTCTGGAAGCGCAGAGCCTATCTATCTGTAGGAACGGATCTCTGGGTCAGCACCACTTCTCTGCAGTGCCCTTTGGATGCGGAGGTGGGAGATGTACA
The DNA here is from genome assembly GCA_026283785.1 of Coracopsis vasa. Lineage (NCBI taxonomy): Eukaryota > Metazoa > Chordata > Aves > Psittaciformes > Psittacidae > Coracopsis > Coracopsis vasa. The sequence continues at coordinate 14,400 of JANHGB010073942.1, forward strand.
GCTATGGGAACTGGAAGTGTAAAGAAAGATCTGTGTTGCTGTGTGCCAAATGATGCTCTCCTGAGTTGCCCTTTCTTGCTGCAGCCCCAAAATAAAACTCCCTGGGAGCAACTCTCCAGTGCAAGCAGAAAAGCAAGTTTAGAAATGGGGAGCTCCATAATGTATAGGAGATCCCTATACATTGTTAGATGTTAGTTTGACAGACTCTAAGCATCCTTGCTGTGCTGGAAGAGCCAAGCATGGGCACCAGCTGGTGGGCTCGGCTGCTTCTGATCTGGGATGTACAAGCAAGTACTAGGGCTCACCAAGAGGTATTGTCTTTGATCCATCTCTTTCTCTCCAGAGAGCTCCCAAATCTGGCTATGATCAATTCTCAGCAAAGGCCATAGCAAAGGGAGTTTGCAATGCATATACATGATACAGCAAGACCAGGTAAGTGTCTGGGTCAACAGGTTGCATGGCCAGAGACTTTAGGCTCTCGCTGACAACCATTTCTATGCAATAGAGAACCCAAAATGTCTAACCAGTAAAAGAGTTGGGAAACTTTCCAGAGCTTTTCCCTCTGGTAAGAACATGAACAAATGTCCATCCATTTCAATTAAATGAATGCTGATCATGCAAAATTGCAGGCACTCTGTTTCTAGATAGCTGCTGGTATCAGCCTGACATTTCCTGAACAAAGTTATCTTCCAGTGAACTGAACTGCCAAGTGGAGGGGAAGGAAGTATTTCACGATTAGATTTCCATCAAGAAGCTCCTGTTGCTGATGCATTGATGATAGGAAGATAAAACATATTTCCTTCACATCATCTGGAGACTGCAGATGTTCCCCATTCCATATGCTGAAACTGCAGAAGAAACTGAGAGCTGAATTGAAGAATGACCGAGAGAAATCTAAATAAATCAATCATCTTTCAGTATCATAGTGACCAAGACATATTCTTCCTTCCTGAAAGGATGAAATCATTCGTCTTTCTTAGTCTTGCATCTTTTCCAACAAATCCACCCTAGTGGCATATTCCACTGGTTGTTATAAAGGAGGCAAAAACCCCACCAAGCTGTCAAGGAATTAAGAGCAGAAAAGAACAAAGAAAGAAAACTCAGGGAAGAAGACTGCATGACAGTTTCTGCCCAACTGACAGAAAAGGTGAGGAAAATCTGGAGTAACTCTTAACAGCATCACTGAATTGTTTACCAGTAGTTTCTCCATGGGGCTTATCTGTGTCATAAAAAGGAAACCCTACTTAGAAAACATACATCCTTTCTAATCTTCTGAATAGAAACAAAAGGGTGTAAACTGCTCATCTGGCCATCAGAGATCACTTGAAAAAAATCTTGCTGTGTCCTTAGGAAAGAAGGAGGTGTGATGGGTTGGAAGAGAACTCCAATAGCATCCATCAACTATAATTATTATATGAGAAAGAAGAGGACATGGGGACTTCTTTGGATGCAGGCAGCTGTACAGCAGTGATGGAGGAAATGTCACCAGGGAAAAGATTAGGTAGCTTTGCCCTCTTGGACTATGTGGGGTCGGTCTCTAAAACTCAGCTGAAGGTTGGTGTCAATATACACAAGCTGTCAAGAAACCTGGACTTGAAAGAAGGATGCTGCCAGGATGCTGATGCTATTCTGATCACTGAAACTCAAATCTGACAAATCATTGTAGAGCCAGGTGCTAAGACCTTAGAAACATAACCAAGAAGACTGTTGCTGGTGGCTATTAAAAGCTGGGATACCACTGTGGATTTTGTGGCAATACTACGAACACTGTGCAACTGACGGGAAGACTGTATTAAAGGAGATGATCCTGAGAAGAGGACGTACTATGAAAGTAGCCACTACAGTTTATGCTAAGCTCTATGGCCTGCTTACGGATGAAGGTGGCTTTTGCCTTTTGGTCAGGGTTTTGAATGTGATTTAGTTTCATATTAAGCAGAAGCTTTTAACAACTGACTTACTGGAACTGAATCCAGGAGACGCTGCTCTCGCTGGAAGCTGGTAGTCTCCATCAAAAGACCCATTCCCACTTATGTTATATATAGCAGCCAGTGACTCAAAGATCCAAGAAAGCCAAACCCTTTGCTTGTCCCGAAGAGGGGTGAAGGCACATCAGATGGAGTCTGCAGATGCACCTGTATCAGGTGCAGGGTGAGAACTGGTGGAACACCACAAATATTTCAGGTGTGCAGCTGTGATTGCAACCTCCAGTCTAACCTGGATTAGTTTCTAGGCCCTCAGCCTGACTTTCACAGCTCTGCCTTAAACTAGATGGAAAAGATGTGTGAGATCATCCATTGCTCAACTCTGTGTCAGCACCAGATGACACAATGTCACATGTACTGTCCAACCTGACTTTTACGAGTTCTGAGCGATGAGATTTCCACTTCTCCCCTCAGGACTCCCTTCTACTTTCTTAATGGCTCCTTCTCTCAGAAAGCCTTCACCTGGAGTAGGCCTGCCCATTATTTAATCTCTCAGTCCACCTAAGCAGTACCACAAAAAAGTAGCAGAAGTTTGATGTTCACACTCTGACAATACTGATAAGGAGTAACTTGCTCAAGCTTGATCCTGGCAGATGACTTGTCTCTCCTAACCATTTCCCTCCTTACACTATATCACTGCATACCAGTAAACCTTTGGTCCAACACAATGCAAATATGCTTTTCAATATTAAAAATATGTGTCCTTTGATGGAGCAAAGGGTACAGACCTCCAGTGTGGGGTGTGAAATTCCAAGAAAGACAACTGATCACCCTTTGCCAGAGGGTTATCAGGTCCAGAGCCTTTTTGGAATGATAAAATCCCTGTTGCATTTCTTAGTTCTTCCTGCAACCTCAAGCCGCCTCTGCTATTACAAAACCAAATAACTGAACACTGAAATGGTTATGAAATGATGCAGTAGAATTTCACCCATTTCTGCTATTTCTTTAGGAAAGCAGAAGCCACAAGTCAAAGCAAAGTGACTGTATGCCACTGTGTATTTAGATCTTATGAAGACACAACTGTGGCTGTGGCAGCACCATAACTGACTGCTGGACAGGTATAAAAACTATGCAGTCCCTCCCTAAGAAAACTTCTTTTCTTTTCCAGCATCTCTTTTAAATTAAAAAATGAGAGGCAGGTTCTATAAGCCAGTTGTTTCCTGGCTTAATTAATTATTAGATTTTTTTCATTAGTCCAATGCATAACATCTGATCTCTTAAGCATGAATAATAAATGGGTCTGTTGATTTAATTGTCTTTGGAGGTTGAATCCTATCTGAATCTGGAAAAAGAAAATATTTCTACTGGTTTTCTACAAAAGGAATTATGACTATCAGCCAACTTTGCACCCAAAGTTACCTTTAAGACACATTCCCTCTCTTGGTTAGCTAAAGGATCATTTCCTGAACTATCTCTCAGGATTACCGTCATGCTTTAAATAGCAACCAGACCAGTTATCTCCATCAACATAACAATTATCTCCGTCAGTCAGCCAGCTGTGTCCATCCAACAAGCAAACAAACCAACAGCCCTCAAGGCAGACAGCTGCTAAGAGCTTTCCAATCCTACCTAACCCAACATAATCTTCTGCTTTGGCCTTGCAGACCTTCAAGGAGTGAGGTGGCTGGCTCCTATGGAGGAGGTTAGCTGCCCCTCAAAATTTTGATGCTCTGGTGCTCAGCATCTTGCAGGATCAAGCCGTGCCAGGCTAATAGGGAATGATGTGCCAGTTTGTGGTGGTGGGTATTGACACTTGCTTCCCAAATTCTGCATGAAAGAGGCAGTACCACTGGGGTGGAGGCATCGGGAAAAAATATGAGAATATCTGAGGGTTCTACAGAATGAGGGTAATAGTGAGAGCAAGGCTTTATGCGTACAATGGATGAAATGCCCACTGACTCCATGGGCATACATTTAAGATGCCTCCTCAGGGTTTAGCCTGTCGACCGGATCTCTCTCCCCCCAGGCGAGGCTTGGACCTTCCTGCAGGCATTGCTCAGTGCAGGTGTGGTCTCCTAGCCAAAAGCTGGTATCTAAAAGATGTGGATTGATGGACAGTTAGCACACTTGTCCTGGAAAGATCATAACCAGACAGGAGACCCATCGAAACATGTTGAGAAACAGCTTCCTTGAGTTGCTTGAGAGCAAATTTGCCCACATCAAACCAACAAAAGTCCCAAATTTCTGCAAATACATTATGCTGGCTCCTGCTGGGATTAACTGCAAGCAGCGGATTGACACTGAGGGGTTCCCTCAGATCACTAGCATCAAAGAGCCACCTCAAAACCAACATCTTGCTGAGAGCTGCCTTGGCTACACAGCTGAGGGAGCAGAGTGTGTCTTGTGGGGGTTGAGTGGCGAGAGGATGGGGATGTCACTCCTTCATCACCAGATGTGATGTGACCCTTCCAGGAAGGGTCGAGGCATCAAGCACAACCCATGCCCAGTGATCTCAAACAGGCAGCCCCTAGGCCCAGGAGTTATGGAACAGCTTCTACCCCACTCTGTGCCTCACAGGAGACCCAGTGTGGAGGCTCTTGCTATAGGGACCCAGTAGGTCCAGGTTTTAGGGGATCCCAGAATGCGGGCACCTTCCTTCCTCCTCGCCAGCAGAGCTTCCTCATACTTTCAGCTACACCTGTCCTGAGGATAAACAGATAGTATCTACCTTTCTGCCTGTAAAAAATCTCCTTACAAATGACTAGGTGATTATTATGCTGGCTGCCAGTGAGTTCACCCAAGCCAAACTCTTTGGATCATCTTTGACTTGCGCATGCACCATGTCTTCAGGTCCTGCTGCTTCCTCCTCCTCAATGCTGGAGGTTATTTCTCCTGCCCTCAGCCTGCCACATCTTAGCAGCTTTGCTATCTTTTCCCAATTAAGTTCTTCTTCTCAATTTCCCAAAGGCCAGCTGTTGCTGCCTGGGCAAAGAGAAGTTTCAAGGGTCCCAGCTCCTTCAGTGCCCCTAGCATGATCTCCTCCACTGATGCGACCAGGCACCACTGCCCTCTGCACATATCCTGCAGCCCTGGCATGGGGCAGGAGGTGGATTGGCTGCCCCCTGCAAACTGCAACCTCTCTGCATCTTCACTGCGGTATCTTTCAAGGTATTTAACTAACGTAGACTTGCTTTATCCCAAAAAACACAAGCCACTTCCAAGCACAGGGGGTGAGTTCAGATCCACACAGCTGTCTGGGAGGAATATCTTGCATCTGTCTCTTTCCTTCCCTCCTGTTGTTTGATATGCTCACCTGCTGCATCTCATTTCTCAGCCCTCAGTGGGTGAATAGGGTAGGCTCGTCTGTATGCTAATATCTAATCTTGATGTCAAAATACCTTTGTGCCACTCATAAGCAGAACCACTGCACCTAAGAGAGGTTTGTGTGTGCTGCCTGGAAACCATTCTGCCTGAGAGACAAAAATACTCTGTGTATCTGCACACATTAAACCACTGTGCATGCATGTGTGGGTGTGTCAACACGGTACATGTGTGTGTATGTTCACAGGCATATCTTTCCTGTGCATGTTAATCCTGCTGCTCTGCAGCCCACATCGAGGGCAGGTGTGTCCCAGCCAAATTCTCCATTTATGTCTGACCTTAAATCAGCACTACTAAGCACTTGGTGAAAAAAGAGGCAGGATTTGCTGTGTCGTGGGCCCTTTTATCTCCTCTGTAACTTAACAGAGGTGAAATGAGCTGCAACTGTTCTTAGCAGCTCACCTGCTGAGCAGAGGAGGGGGTGGAAGTTCCTGCCCCCTTCCCAGAATGCTCCCAGGCTTTCCAGTTTAGGTGAAGAGCCCAGAGAACCATCCCCACTGTAAAAACTCCCACAGCTACTCTCACATCTGCGATGTCTTTCACCCCAGCATGAGTAAAACTTCCAGCGGACGTTAGGAGGAAGCAGAGGACCACACTCTGTGCAAGGCAGCGCCTGCTCGCTTCTCCTCCTCTTCTTCCTCCCTGTCTGTCCTGACACACGTGAGCCAAACTACACGACAAAAGAAACCGGGGGCTGTCTTGACACTGGCACAAAACGTACCCGAGCTCTCCTACTCCCTTCTTCTGGGCCTGAGGAGACACCTGTACCCGCAATCACGCAAACACTTCCAGTCGCACACAACTCTGATAACACACACTGACGTGCCAAAGCCGCGACGAACATCTGGGCACAGGATGCTGGTGCTTAAATACCGACACGAGGGGGCACACAGCCACCTCTCAGGTTTGCGGGGGCTCCCATTTAAGGCCAGCCCCAGTTCTCCCCTGCAGCAGTATAGGCTCTGGAGGTGCTCCCTTCATTCACCTGGAGCGGGTCCAGGCTGACAGTGCTGTGCGGGAGCTGGGGACCAGATCTATCATGCATGCACGCACGCACAGAGCCACGTCTTTTCTCCGGTGAACTCTGCTGGCACCTGGCAGGAATTTCATTTGGATCAACTACTTAATATTCTCCCTCCTTCCTTAGAAACCAGGCTGCAGAAAAATCTTTCCAGCCAAGGCCCCTCCTTTCCTGTTTGAACCACCCCATCCCTCCCTCCCCCGTACACACACCGCAGAAACCCGGCTCTTGCTGGCACCTGATGGATTTCACTTTTTTTTTAAAAATATATTGTTATTGTTGTTGAAACTTCAGATCAAAAGAAAAATGGAGATTTTCCTGTTTCGGATCTGAGGCTTTGCAGGCCTGTTGCTACTAGCTTTTGCCTTGACAGCTCAGGAGCTGCTTTGCACAAAGGATCTGCCGCTTGCACCAGCCCGGTCCCTCCCTGAGCAACACATGGCTGCAAGACAGTGCATCCCAAGCGCCCCGCTCCCACGACCCCTGCCCTAACCTTCACCCTCACCCTGGACCCCAGACCTCAGCTGCCCACCTGCCCTGCCACATCCCCATTGCTCACTCCTGAAGCCCTGCATCCCTGAATGGGGAGCAGAAGAGCACGGGAAGGAGAAATGGGGGTGTGTGTGGAATAAGTTGGGGAGGGATAAAGGACTGCACCGAACATGAGCCGCAGGAAACTTGGGCTCAGCAGCGCTCCTCCTCCGCCTACTTCCAGCTGACGCAGCAAAGATGATTTTCTTAGGGCTAATTCTGCAACCCCCCTCCTTTCCCCTCCTGGTTATCGTTGGCTCACAGTTTCGTGCGGAAACTTGCCAAGTCTTGCTCGCTTTCTAGAAAGAGAACAGGAATGAGAGAGGAGAAGGAAATATTTGACAACCTTTGTTTTTCCACAAGCCTTTTTAAGGGCAGCAGGCTCCAATCTGTGCCCTCCGCTCCCCGGTGCTCAGCCTGACCTTGCTGTCTCAGCAGGAGGAAGTCTGGCAGGAGCATGGGGCAGAAAAATGGAAAGACGTGGTGTATTTCAAAGGAAACCTAAACAAAACAGAGAAAACCCAGAATCCTGCAGCCTCTGCCATAAATGAAGCTCATTCATGTTTTTTTACCAGGAAGAGTCAATTACAGCCATAATGTTTGGCTTTCGGTAAAGGACAGTTGTGCCAGGAAGGATTACAGGGACTGTCCCGTCAGTACCTACACATCGGTCTACTTAAAACGAGCCTTACCAAAGCCCTCTAATCCCACGCTTTCTTTCATTTCTGACCTCTCAGCGAACCATGAACATATTCTGTCCAGTAGGTCCAGCATTTGTCAGTACAGCTGTGCTCAGCTTAAAGATAAGGAAACTGAGGCATGGTACCAGGGAGCATCTTGTCCTCAGGCAAGACATCTGGTCTACAGAAGAGCCAAGCCCAGCCTCCCAGGCTTGGGCTCTTGCAATACCGCTTGTTGCTTCTCCACC